>RXPK01001998.1:0-116155 GCA_004143645.1 Protaetia brevitarsis
CTTAATTCTTTATAGCACCTAATAGGTCATACTGAATTCGCTCAACCAGGGGATCAAGAATGAACACGCTTAGCGAAACCTAACGATTGTTTGTGACGTACAGGGTGATATCATTGATGCCAATGAATAAGTTCGACAAACGAATAGAAATTACCTACGCGCACAGATAAATGATAATCCAATAACCAATTCACATTGCGGCGTATGAATTCGTATTTTCCTGATATCTATAGTTTACCCGAAAATTCAAGTAAAAACAAATAAAATATAAAAGATCCTCATAGTTTTTACAGCAAAATGTAATAGTTCCTTAGTAAAATTACTTTTTAAAGTGCCACTAAAATACCAAAAAAAAATTGGTCAATTTTACACTTTTAAGTAAATTTTGAGAGTAAATACAAAATGTGTACATGTTTTTTTCCTGTATTTTCCTTTTGAATTTTTGTTACATTCTTAAACTTACATGAAAAGCTATAAATTTTTACCCGAAATTTCTTTTTCCACATGTAAAACAAAATTTTACAGAGTTAGTGTGGTAAAAATTATTGTAATGGTTTTTTAACAGGTGGTTGTCGCAAATTTCTTCGCCCTGTATCTTTAAGAAACAAAGGAGGTTTTCAGAGAATTCATCATAGGACAAAATATTCAGAATAAGTGAAGGAAATAAACCCTTGAATTTTTTGGGCGCATGTTTACCTAACACCCTGTATATCTGCATCATTGTGCGTTTTGTCTTCCATCACATTATCTAGAAATAAGTGATTTTTTTTTTGCATTTTTTGCGGCCTTGTGCAGATGCCTAATATAACACAGATTTGAGAATCCGACGCTGACTATTGCTGAAGTATTATACCTTGAGATAGTAAGTCCGCATATGAATAAAGTTCCTTAGTCCTTAGTTTTTAGAGGAGCTATGGAAACCTCATCCACTAATAGAGGAAAGAACTGTATATAAACTATAAATTGCTTTAAAAATTTAACGAAATAATAAAAGAAAATGAAACAACTGGGAAGATTATAATCGTATTCCAAGAAAAAAAAATAAAATAATAAAACAGCCGCCCTAAAACACAAAAATAATCAAAAAACGACAGTACAAACGCGTTAGTACAGTCCCGGTTAGAACAACGGCCCTAAGAGGTTAAATAAACGTTTTGATTACAGCGATCGGACGAGGGCGTGTCTGGTTTTTAATATTCCTTGGCTAGTTAGGCGGGTGACGAAATACTCCCCCTATATTTCGCGTTCCGTTAGACCTCAAGTCCGTATTAAATCAATGTAGCTTTCTTTTTTTTTTTTCGCTGTTTTAATCCGGCTCCGCGCTCGCCAGTCTCCCGGAATATTTTAAAAAGTCGATAAACGTTACCGTTCGATTCGTTTTAATTCGAAAATTAAAATAAATTCGCAACGCGCGGGGGAAAAGGTGCGTTGGTTGGAGCTTTAGAGGGAATTAGGGGGGTGTTTTTGGAGATTGTATATAGGCGATCTGTAAATTTATTCGCGGAGAAAAGCGACATCTATTAGATAAATAATTGACAGTTCAATTTATTTGGGTATATTAGTTTTGGGATAAGTTAAATCGGATTGAATATAGTGGAGTTATTACGTAATTATGTGCTTTGTACTCAAACATCCGCAAACACTTCAACATATCACTTAATTAACACTTAATTAGCAGGTGTATCACGAATAGACCTAAATAATAGTAATATGTAGCATGCTGTAATCATATACAATCAAAAAGTCTTATCATGGGGGTACTATCTGTAAGCGTTAACAAGAAAAAAAAATATTTTTGTAAATGCCTTGGGTCTAGAGCGGCACCTGTGCCAACCTAACTCTGTCCCGAGTATACCCCCCACCATACCACTATCATTCAGATTACCGCTGTTAGTTTGTGTGTGGATCGCCGCTTGGAGTGCAGCCACTTCGCCACATTTCATTTAATTCTTCCCGTCTCGAAAAAACCGATCCTTTTCAGGTCCATCATGATTTCATATAAGAAAATCGAAGCTTTGATGCATCGGTCAAAAGCGGCGGGAATGTATAGATTCATTTTCGTGCGATATCATAGATAAAAAGCGTGTTTGCAATTTTTTTGTATCTACATTTATTTGTGTGTAATTCATTCAATTCATTTTGCGTATATATGATTAAATAATCATAAAAAAAAATAACTCAGATTCGTTTGGTACGTTTTATTAACAACTAACTCTCAATTCGACAAAGCCCAAAGAATAATATTTATCTTTTTTTGAACTACTGAAGTCGCATATCCGGTGTAAACATGAACGCTTATCAGGATATTAAATAATACTACTTGTAGACTTACGTAGAATGTCACTTAACAAATAAGGAATGTTTATTTTTAAAAAAGAGGAAAATTTAAAATGCCTCAGTTTGCTTTTTTACAAGGCCTTTATTTATTCAGCATGACGTTTAAATGAACTTACGCATACCATTAAGAATAATACTAAATGATGTGCAATGTATTTATACATAATACCACGTTTAGCGGTGCTTAACATGACGTTTTCTTGCATCAGGCCCGGACTAAAGAATTTTGGCTCGAAATTTTACTTTTTTTTCTTCTTTAATGATGAAATCCGGTTTCGTGGGTTTCTGCTTTATATGTCGTGTGGTTAACACCCAAGCAAAATTTACTTTCTTATTTGATACACCCCGTATATACAGCAGGAGGATGAAAAAAAAAATAAGATGTATAGTATCTAATACACACGAGAACCACAAAAAAATGTTATTCACTTCAATTTCTCTAAACGGTATTAGTGAAAAATTTATCTAAACCTTTTTTGTGTGTGTGTGTGGGGGGAATGAGAAGGCAAGACTGACACACATGACATTTATTTTCAAACTACCCATCGCGATTATAACCTGCTTTATTGGAATGATAGAAAGTTTTGGCGCCTGGATTTTGCAACCACTTGCAATATTGTACATGAGGTGTAAATAGTCCTGTTCTAGAGGTGATGAATTCTTTTATAATGAAATGAGTATAGAAGCTATTCTTTGAGAGGATTTGTCTAATTGATCTACGGTTAACCATTTTTAAAAACAATTAAAAAAAACGACAGTCTCAAATAGGTCGCCATAATCGGAAGAAATTTAAATAAAATTAAGTATTCTATTAACATCCTATATCTTTAAAACAAGAAGCTTCCGGTATTAAGGTGTAAAAGGCCTTTTTTGTATTATTATATGCTATACTTTATTACGTGCAACATATGTATGTGCCATTTATGATCGTTTTTTTTCATTGTGACCGGATAAGAAGCAGAAATAATAATTTTTATTAGCAATAATAATACAACTTTTGTCCTATTGCACCTTCTAACAAGACACGTGTAAAGTATATACATATTTACTTAATTGCCTGTTTATTTGCTCATGAATTAGGGGTCAGATTCTCTCCTTTGTTAAAGTAGCAGTTTGCTATTTTTTTCTCATGTTTAATACCTTCTATATTTATTCCATTTTTTTTTTTTCGGCGAAAGTCACCCTGGCAATAAATCATTCTTTTACGGATATGGAACACGCCTACTATGCAGTCGTTTTCATTTGTGGTCCTTTTTTTTGGGTTTTGTATAGAATTTTAACATTATACTTTTTTTGGGGATACTATATTTTTGGTATTAATCGAGATTTAGGGGTATTTTTTACCCCAATTTTGTTAAGGCGGTTTGTAAGTCGTTAATTTAATGAAAGTATGATGATAATAATGTATTGTGTTTTTTTCTCTTTTCTATGGGTAGGCTTGTGTACTTATACTTGGGTTCAAAACTACATCATATGTATGTATACATCAAAAAAAGAAAATTGTTCAGTACGGGCAACAAAGGTCTGAAGAAATAAATGAAGTACTGAATTTATACACTGAGAGAAATATCATTTTCATTTAAAAGGAATTGCATTAAACCAAAAGTTTTTACGTTTTCTGTATGGCCAACATGGTTTGGTGTTTCCTTGAAAAGGAATATAATTAAAAATTCACGCATTTCTTCGGAATAATATATTTTCGTTGAAACAGTTTATTCTTTTAAGTGAAAGATATTGATTCAAGTCCTCTTTATTTTGAGCTTGAAAACTATGCAGATTGGCAGAAAAGCGTAAGCATGTTGATTCAAGAGGTTTTTACTTTTCTTATAAACATTTATTCATTTTAGACTTAAGCGTATACAAAACAAAATGCCCTGATCATTTTCAATCGAAATAAAAATAAATTATCTCCAAAAACCCAAGCAGAAAGGAGGGATTTGCCGGTAGAATGTTAGTAGTAGTTAGTGGTATTGGGAGTTGGTCGCAGTGACCACCCACACTCTAGTGTGCCGTTAAAGAAATCGTCCTTTCAATGGCGATGAACTCCTATCAGATGTGATGATTAGTATGTTACGATAGTAGTTTCCAGCCTATTTTGTGCGAAATATTATCTGTTACTGGAATGAAATAGGAGATGCGCCATCTATGCGACAATTTCTCTACTACACCTAAGGATATTTGCACATCTGCGTGTAACTATATGGGAGAAAACTGCTATCGATAATAAATGCGATATTTTTTTTACTTCCATGTAAAATATTTATTTAAATTAATAAATACTCCGCTAGCTCAAATAAATCTACTAACCAAATTATTTGTTTGATTGAATACAGGAATATTTTTAATATTCCTAAATCAAGTAATAATTTAGTAACTGTAATCAAATGCATGAAAAATGGTTGAAAACAACAAGATCGTTTTTCCCGTGTATAACAGTTTTAAAATCTTCAAACACTATATACTGCTGTAAAGTTCCTTGGCTTATAAGTAAATCAGCATTAACTGAAAAGATTCCAATTATCTCTGAAATTTTTTTAACCTCGCGCGAAAAATATTCACTTTATTCATTATTGTTTGTGTATCTGAGACTTATGAACCTGGGAACATGAATAAAACTAAAAAAATACTTCCGCGTAAAAAAGCACTCAGCTTGAATACAGGTGCTTGCATTTTCCGTTAAAAGGCAAAAAAGTTTTAAATCAATGTATACATCATGCGTGTCTACGTAAATAAACCAAAACGTCCGGCTTTTTTATTTAAAATACTGTTCATAATTCAATAATACTTAACAGAAACTAAAATATGTTGTTAAATATATACATAATAATAACAATATAATATGAAATGTGTATTGTCTTACTTAAACAGAAGTTATAAAGACATTATAAAATATTAATCAAAACTAAGGTGCATTTCATTTAATTACGGTTACTTTTCGTCTAAAAGCATGTACTTAAGAAGAAAATAATCTTTCGGCAAAACAGCATGTTACTTTCAATTAAAATAAACACTTTTTCCGAAATCCAACGGGGTATATCTAACTATCTTTTTGCTATTACAAGCATAGATTTCAAATTTCCACTGTTGTCCTGTATCGCTCACAATTTCAATTCACCAAATTAATAACTTATAAACTTATATATGTACTAGCACACGAAACAATTTTATCTGTCGACTTGCAATCCATTTGTAATTCGATACAGATTTAAGAACTTTCAGTCCCGATGTTTGCCAATACTTAGGGATTTTAGCGAAACAGATGTTGGCAAACAATGCTATGATTGTCTCTTCTTCCTGATGCGGTCATCTAATGTTTCACGATGATACTTTGCACCATCTAACAAATGTTCATGCTCTCACAATTCTAATAGTTTTAATGCTGTGTTGTTTCTGTATAGCAGTATATGGTCAGCTTTCATTTCGTCAAAAAGGCACTTCTAATAAATAGTTCCATGTGGCGATGTCCTAGCGTCGATTTTAATTTTATAACTCTATCAAACGCGCATTTTTCGAGAACATTTGCGTTTGATTTTCGATTGAAATTAACGAAATTTGAGGAATATTCGAAAAATGCTTTGTCGATAATATGTTTCTCTGTTATTTTAGTCCTATAGATATGAAAATTATTCAAAACAATTCACTTTCGGAATGTTGAATATCGATTTTCATACATGAATTAACAATTTTTACGGACATCCATATACGGCGTGTTTATAGTAATTTTGTTTGCTGTTTATTCGTTTGGAAATTTTCACGCTGGGTTTATTTCGAAATCTACAAAGCTTCGGGAAATGAATGCAAACCATGTGGTAACAGTTAAAAAATGTCTTGTAAAAAACAGAATCATGGAAACATACATGTTTTTCACCTGATGGTGGTAGAAAAAAGTGTTCTATGTTGTTTAAACAAAGGGAAATGTGCAAATTAAATGAAAAAATCGTTGGGTGATTTATGAATAATAAACCATTGGTGTAGAAAACCAAATACTTGTAAAGAAAATATTAAGGTTAACAAGCACGCATATATTTTTCAAATTTCCTGCTTTTCCGCAAATAATGTGGAAATTAAAAAGAACTATTTTCCAGAAACACTTACACGGAGAAAAAATACACGGAGATTCAAAATGATTGTCAATTCCGCTCCTATAGATAGTAACAGGGTGTAAGTATATGCCGCGTGTTTGTAATGCAGTATTGAACTAAGTCAGTGTTGAACATAAGAAAGTAAACGGATCTGTCATAAATAAGGAAAACGTAACCTATATTTGAACTCGGCATTATATAAACGACTATGGATTGGTATTTCTGTTGTAAAAATGAAATGTAATTAATTTAACTTTACTAAATTATGATTTTACAATTCTATACTACTGTTTTAACTAATTTATTCTTACTTTAAATTATAACATACAATTAGTTAATTATTAAGTGACAAAACTGCATCTCTCAGTTCTTCTATGGTATGCATGCGGTTTTATAGATCCATTTTTAGATAGCCGAACATGAGTTATTTAGATCAGCGTTCTGGTGGCCATCTTTTTGCTCTAACGACCCTGTCAGCAAAAAACTGTTGAAGATATTGGCAGTTTGACGAGCAGTATTGTGGGAACATTATCGTGCTGAAATAACCTGCTTCAAGTTCATTTTCTTTTGTATCTCGCAACTAAACAATTCCAACATCTGTTGGTACGTTGGGCTGTACATTTCCTCGAAAAAATTTACGCTATTATTCGTTTCCTGGACATAACTAACAACCTCGCAACTTTTACGGGATGCAATTTGCGTTTCTCGAAATTCGTGTGATTTTCTGCCAGATACATAATAGTTTTGTAAATTGATATTCTGTTTAGATAAAACATGGTTCTATCCGAGTAAATAATTTGTTAGCAAGTCATCGTCCCCAATGACCAATATTCCAATCGCCTATCGTGATCTAATGGTAATAATTCCTTACCGTAGAAACTTTATAGGGATAAAATGTAACTTTCTTTTTACAGCTCATTGCGCTGAAGTGTATGATGCCTATAAAATTATTAAATGTAATAAACTGTTTCACTTATGTTAATATTGTTTTTTATCTGTTTGTTGAGCTAATTACCACAGATTAAATTCCCCTTTTTTCTTACAGTATTCAGAGATGCTATTGTGGGTGATTATGGAAGTAAATACGTAACGATTTGAAAAAAATATAAGTATAAATAATCGAAAGATACTACAAACCGCACGCCAATTCGCTAAATGTCAAGAAAATTTCATTTAAGTATGAAATTTGTATGTAGTAACTTCGCTTCATTAAATTGGTAATACAGTACAGTATAATTTTTTCCGGAAAACAGTTTTTTCTTACGACAATCATTTTGAATCATGGTAGTATATTACAATATATTAAAAATTCTAACATTGGATATTTAATCGGGGACAATAATAGTTTATCTAGAAAATGTTATTGCATTCATATATTACCATTTATCAGCAAAATTTTACAGTCTAATATAATTATAATATAACTAATTATAAAGTTTACTGTCCCTATTTTTATTATCTATTGCAATAATTGCAAACATTGTACTAACGAAAAAAGTATTATTCAATACTTTATTACGTTCATATCTTGAATTATTTTATGAAAATTGTACGCAAAAATAACAATATATATTTGACAATTCGAATTAATTTGACTATTTATAATACTATCTTGAAAAAATATGTTAACAAAGAAAAAAGAAATGTTGAAAACGAGGTTATTTATACGGAAAACTTATCTTAAAAATACTATACTGCTTCACCCTCCTGCTTCTTTTAGGTAAAAGAGTTAGATAAAAACACAAATGAATTGCAATTAATTGAAACTCTCTCGCACTTCATGCAGACGTATGATATAAGTTAGAAGAGTTTTCAATTAAGATAAACGGCCATAAGCCTTTCTCTTTCAACTTTTTGTCCATCGTATTCGTCATTCATTTAAATTAATTATTTCGTCATGACTTTAACACTCAACGATTAATTGTTGTGATTCTCCTAAAAGATGCCCCATTAGACCTTTTGTCGTCTTGGTGCGCACAGAAACGGGACATACACACGAACAAGGCTCCGCTAGCTCACGGATCAATGGTTATAAAAGACGGAAGATATTGCCGTCACGGTCGCATTACGCCAGCTGTTGACAGTTTATATCTTTACTGGGTATACTCCGATGATTTAGGAGTTTCTCGGTTATATTCGTCTTCTCGGCTATTCCCAGGGCCAAAATCGGCGTCGACTTGGGAAGAAACACGTACATATATATAGATATTGCGAATGGATTGATGTAATAAGAAAGAGGTATTATATATATATATATATATATCTGTATCTATAGGTATACGTTTTAACGACGACATAAGAAAAGAGTTCAAAGGAGCAGAGAGTGAGGGAGGTAGACCAACTTGGGCTTCTTTTCGATATTAGTTAAGTTGTTATTGTATTGTACGATTGATGCTTTTAGTTTACTTTTCGAATTGTGGGAATTTGAGAAGGTTTACGGATGGTTTGTTATGAAACTGTTACCAAGATTCTCTTGAAATAATCTTTATTAGAAACCATTTTTAGGTTGTAGCTTTTGTGTGTGTGAATGCAGTATTCAAGATTGCATTGTAAAATAGTGTAACTAATTCAGATTGTCAAATTGTGTCATCGTTGTTATTTATGTTATACGTATTTTTGGAATCGTCAAATGAAAACTTGAAATATTTTAGGTAATATTTTATAATGTCTTTATAAATTCTGTTTAAGTAAGACGATACACATTGCATATCATATTGTTATTATTTATATACTATTTTAACAACAATATTTAGTTTCTTATAAGTATTATTGAACACGCATGTATACATTGATTTAAAACTTTTGCCTTTTAATGGCAAATGCAAGCACCTGTATTCAAGCTGAGTGCTTTTTTACGCGAAAGTATTTTAGTTTTATTCATGTTCTCACGTGCATAAGTATCAGATACACAAACAATAATGAACATAACGTGATATTTTCGCGCGAGGTTAAAGAATTTCAGAGATAATTGGAATCTTTTCAGTAATACTGATTTTACTTATAAGCCAAGGAATTTTACAGCAGTATATAGTGTTTGAAGGTTTTAAACTGTTATATACGGGGAAAAAACGATCTCGTTGTTTTCAACCATTTTTCATGCATTTGGTACAGTTACTAATTATTACTTAATTTAGGAATATTAAAAATATTCCTGTATTCAATCAAACAAATAATTTGGTTAGTAGATTTATTTGAGGCTAGCGCAGTATTTATTAATTCAACTAAATATTTACATGGAAGTAAAAATAAATATCGCATTTTATTTTCATATAGCAGCTTTCTCCCCATATAGTACAGCAGATGAGCAGATATACTTATGTGTAGTAGAGAAATTGTCGCATAGATGGCGCATCTTCTATTTCATTCCAGTAATAGATACTATTTCGCACAAAATATGCTGGAAACTACGATCATAACATACTAATATGGTATATTTACTAGAACAATATCTGATAGCAATCATCGCCATTTGAAAGGACGATTTCTTTAATAGCACAGTAGATAGTTAGGTGGTCACTGCGACCAACTCCCAATACTAACTATGGTTTTACCAACATTCTAACGGCAAATCCCTTTTTAGTGCATGGGTGTTTGATGGTAATTCATTTTCATTTCGATTAAAAATGATCACGACATTTTGTTCTGTTTACGCTTAAGTCTAAAATGAATAAATGTTATAAGAAAAGGAAAAACCTCTTGAATCAAAATGCTTACGATTTTCTGCCAATCTGCATAGTTTTCAAGTTCAAAATAAAGAGGACTTGAATCAACTATTTCCGAAGAAATACGTGAATTTAAAATTATATTCCTTTTCAAGGAAACACCAAATCATGTTCGCCATATAGAAAACGTAAAAACTTTTGGTTTAATGCAATTCCTTTTAAATGAAAAGGATATTTCTCTCAGTGCAACTAATCTGCTACTTCCAGTTAATAAACTATGAAGACAAGAATTTAATGGTCTTAAATCTGAATTCATTAAAATATGCTTGTTTTTATACAATTCCATACCCTCATAACAATTTAATTGTATATAATTGTTTACTAACTTTACATTGTCAACTTTATGGTTTTCTTCAAGCATATGTAGGGCTACACTAGATTTGTCAAACCTTCTAAATTTAAGCTCCTTGTAACTCATTTTAATTGATCTTTTAGTTTGTTCAACGTATACATGATCACAATCTTTACAAGATATTTTATAAATACCTAATTTGTCCAAATTATCTATTTGATTTTTGAGGTTACCTAAAATATTTTTAGGACTATTATTTGAAGTGATTGCTATATCAAGGTTGAATTTAGAGAACATTTTTTGTAGACCTTTCGTGTAACTTGGATAAAATGGTAATTTAACATATTTCTTATTCTTCTTGTCACTAATTTCTAAAGTATTTACATCTCTAATTCTTATTTTCTTTTTATGTTTTCTAATGGTATTATATAGATACAACGTCTTCTGAGAATCCAGTAAATGCAAATCTCTGCATTAATAATAATTTCCTTAAGTTCCTTATTATATCGTTCTGTAAATAGAGGAAAATAGCTGCTATTTTATTTTTCCATGAACGATTTGAATCTTTTTGAAGCGCAATTTGAAAGCATGGTATTTTCATTTTAATCTTGAAATCAATGCCATCATCACATAAAAATTTGTCAACGTATGATATAAATTCAACCTTATTTAACATTCCAGATGCTAGCCTAACCCAGAATAAAAGTTTCAAAATTGAATTTTCATCTAACTTCGCCAGAAGTTATTTAATTTTATTTCACAGAGGATCCCGTTTTAAAATTTCGAACAATCCTATAAGGAGTTTAAACTTCAAAACGTTTACGATGATGATAAATTAACTTTCTTAGAAGGAGGTCCGCGGTGGCATTCGATTTCTCGTCAAAAGACGCTTATTTTGAGATATCACAGATACACTGTAAAAAAAAAATGCAGTAAAATTACATGTAAAATCGTTGGTAACAAAATTGCCTACAATTTTACAGGTAAATTTGCTTCACAAGGTAAAATTTCTACCATCTAGTAAATTTCACATGTTGATGTGTTTTTCAAAGATTGTACTGTAAAATTCGTATGTCATATTTATATGAACTCTATATTTACCGAACACTGAAGTAATTTTCATATGTATTTTTATAAAGAGAGCAAGCAACTTACCTAATTCTTTTTATAGCACCTAATAGTCATACTAAATCGCTCAACAGGGATCAAGAATTGAACCACGCTTACGCGAAACCTACGATTGTTTGTGACGTACATGATATCATTGAGCCCAATAATAAGTTCGACAAACGAATGAGATAACCTACGCGCACAGATAATAATCCAATAACCAATCACATGCGGCGTATGAATTTCGTATTTTCCATGATATCTATAGTTTTACCCGAAAATTCAAGTAAAAACAAATAAATATAAAAGATCCTCATATTTTTACAGCAAAATAATATTCACTAGTAAAATTACTTTTAAAGTGCACTAAATACCCAAAAAAAATGTCAATTTTACACTTTAAGTAAATTTTGAGGAAAATTACATAATGTACATGTTTTTTCCTGTATTTTTTTTTGAATTTTGTTACATCTTAAACTTACATGAAAAACCTATAAATTTTACTGAAATTTCTTTTTCCATGTTAAATATCCTAGAAAAACATGTAAACAAAATTTACGTGATTTAGTGTAAATTTCACAACGTTATTACATGTAATATTCCTGATTTACCATGGCAAAATTACTGTATTTTTTTACAGTGTACAGTGAAATTCAAAACTCATGCCTATCGAAAATATTTTTTTTTTTGTATTTTATAAATATAATGTTTCTTTGTATTTGCTTAAAATAGGGTTGTCATTTGAAAAAAAAAAAAACCAATGATGACGTGATTGTAGAAAATACATGACTTCATAAGTAGAATTTTTATGTCATAAGGTGGCTACTTAGAAAATAAAATTGTGCTGCCCGAGCGTTTTGCTTGAAAAGGTTAAATTATGCAATTATAAATTTTATATCTTACTTTAACACCAACACACTGTCTAAATGTTTGTAGGTACTATTTTTTCTTCACCGATTAGATTTTGTCTTAAACCCTTTTTATTACCCAAAATGTTTCTTTATCATCATAACTATTCATCAAATCAAAACATAAATATAGATTACCATGCGCAACCAGTTTATAATAATAAACGAAAGCATCGAACTGGAAACACTTAGCCTGTTGTGAACCGTTTAAAAAAAGCTAAAAATAACTGGTGCAACAGCAAAACAGTAATGATCCTACCTTCCTTTCATCCCTTGTATAAACCTATATATATATAGATATAGAGGCATGTCGGTCCCATTAGTTGACATAAACACATTGTTGAGATGACAAATTACGGGGCCCCGGCGACAGGAGTGTGTTTTGTAATTTTAAAATAGGCAGTTAGTTAGACGATACCGCGCTCCCGATCACAATACCCTCAGAGTGTTCTCAGTTTCACGCGTGACTGCAACAGACCGGAAAAAAATATCACCATTATTCACAAGAATCACATCAAGTAGGCTATAAACGTATTAGGTATTGTTATATTAGGGTTATTTCCGTTTAATAATTAGTGTGATGTGAATAAAAATTGATTGAATTTATGTCGCTAGTATATACAATGTGTATAGACGAAAGGAATTGACAAGAGTAGAAGAAGTTTATCAGAGTACAAAGACAACGAATGTCTAAATTTCTAAGTATAACTTCACTTCAAACAACAGCTTCCCAATATGGCAGTTTGTTATTGTTTACGTTGGTACCTACATAAATTAGTTTACTCATCCGTTTAGTCTACATGATTTACTTGTTTTATTTATTTATTTTACGTATTTTATTAGTTTTAAAAGCAATTAATGAACCTTAGTAAAGTGCATTGTGTAAAAGATAAGGTTAGTGGCCATAACATTTATATACTTTGTTATATATTATATTTTTAAGTTTAATAGCTGTGAAAGAAGACGCCAATGGGCATCATGCTATTGTGCCATTCGCTCTTGCAAGATGAATTCTGATGTTAGCGATGATCGCAGTTTCTTGGCCGCTTTTTCTTATTTTAGAACGCGAGACGCCGTTCTGAGCCGCTACAAAAGGCTAAAGCTTTAATGAGAACATATACGGAGTATGGAAAATACCGAAAAATTAATGTTTAGTCTAATATGTTATACAGGGTGTCCCATGACGTGACTGTGAGATTTTAAGGATGTGTTGCTGAAGCAATTTAGAGACAAAAATTTCAAATGAACATATGCCCAAAACTCTTTCGTAACTCAGGTACAAGCACTTGAAGTTTTAGATAACCCTATAGATACTAATGCAAGTATTAAGTACTTGCCGCTCTTGATTTAGTTGTTATTAAAACGTCAGGGTGGCTGTGATTCATTATTTATTATTTATTGTGACAGCAAACGTCAATTAAATTAATTGAGTGTTCGTTGATGTTACACTTGTTAATGAAAACTATAACCATGTTAATTTTTTCGAATGAAGAATACGCAGACATTCATTTTGTTTATGGACTGTCAAATGGAAACGATTTCCCACTCCCCACATAGCCAAATTTAAATTGCCCGCAATTATTCTTAGTAACTTCAACGTTCAAATATAAAATGACCTACTATTTTGTACTACATTCATAGTTATTTTAATGCCTTTACGTTGAAGTTAGTAAAAATAGTGGCGAGAAATTTAAATTTGGCTATTAGGGTGGGAGAGTCTCTTGTAGAACCGGTTTTAGCAATGTCAATCGCTGTTTAAGAGAAACAGGCAAGTTCCCTGTTGCTACTTTGGAACGTCCCGTGCAACAACAAATTGCTCAATAAGAAGCAATACTTAATATGATTGACGGTGAACCTTCTACTATAGTGTCCAAAGAGTAACCAACAGACTTAATGTAGGCCGCATGAGAGTATGGACAACTTTACACAATTTCGGTTTGTACCCGTACCATTTCTTGCCTTGTACAAGCTTTAAAACCTACCGACTACATAGCAAGACTTGAATTTAATCGCTAGTTAGTGAGGAATTGAAGGCTTTGTCGGAAAATATTGTCTAGTGATGAAGCCTTCTTCACCCGAAACGGCATCAATAACAGCAGAGAAGATTCACATTGTTGGGCACTTGAAAATCCACGAAAAACTAAAGAATCCCATTTTCAAGATAGATTTTCGGTGAATGTTTTGGTGTGAAATTATTCATGACTGTCTCATTGGTCCATTTATAATCGAAGAACGTCTCACGGCCGCCCATTATTTACGTTTTTTTTGGAGAATGACCTTCCAACATTACTTAATACTTAAAGCAGTTGATAACCTGAAAAGATTTCAAAAGCAAGTTAAATGCTATCTTTTGAATTTGAGCTGTTATTCAGTTGCCGATTTTCTTAATAATAATATTTAGTTTAATTTAAGTATTTCATTATTTTTGTTTGTATTCTGTTGACATATTTCATCATTGTCTTTTTTTGTTTGATATTGTTTGAAATAAATATCTATCTATCTATCCAACAGACTTTCTTAATCATAATTATACAAACCGCTGGATTGGAAGAGGTGCAGCAGTTGCTTGGCCTGATGCCAGATCACCAGATTTAAATCCTTTGGATTATTTTTTTATGGGGCGGGCTGAAAAATATTGTTTATGCAGAAATACCTGAAATTAGAGAACAACTTGTGGCGAAGATTATGGATGCGGCAGAAATTATTCGTGCTGAACCTGAGACTATTAGCGGAGCTACGTCTTCAATTCTAAGAAGAGCTCGAATATGTATACGGCAATTGGGCAGACATTTCGACCAATTCATTCAATAAAGCAACTTCTTTTTAAATGAATTTTATTTTTTTTTTGTGTATTTTAGGTAACCCTACCTAAAATTTCAAGTGCTTGTACTTCAGTTACGAAATAGTTGACCACTCTACTAATAACCTAGATTCTGATTTTAAATCCGTGGTTTTGAAATGCGCACTAATATTTCCAACAATTTATATTCTAAATCATCTTCAAATATCCTTCCATCCAAACACCTGCTATACTTAAAATGTTTATAACTGTTTTTTCTTTTGTTACAGAAGGATTATCCATGAAGGGGACTTCACTACATTCCTGATCCTCTGTATAAAAGGTTAGTAATTTTAATGTTTCGATATTTTGGAATCATTTGCTCGCATCTACACACAATGTTTGGAAATCTAAAGACTCGGAACGAATATTCAATTTTTTAATTTATATACCACCGATCTTATTGGAATTCTTGCAAATTAACAATAAAAAAAACAGCGCTTTTACGTTTTCATGATATACTAACACCCTGTATGTACAATCTGACCTGGTTTTTATATATTTTTTTTCATGGTAAACTCATGACAATTGAACAGTCAGTATACACCTAATATAATAATTGATTTACTTTTAACAAGCGTATCATAGTCGCGGTAGATGATGGATAGTCTCTATTTTTTTTTCTTTCGCCTTGCAGTTCTTAACATCTATCGATAATGGTAATGATTGGGGAACGATCATTCTGCGCCTTCTGCTTGTATAGATGCGATTTTATTGTTCCCATTGTGCAATAAAATGAATCAGTTGATGACAAATCATTTTCAATTTGTAATGATTGATGATTGTATCGTATATATTTTTGCACATGTTTTCGATTGCCTACGGAAAGTACCTATGGGTATAGTAATATCAGTTTCTCTGTGAAATATGAACGTTAAGTGTGTTATTGTAACTGTAACAACGTAGTTTTGACGGTTTAAAATATAAATATCTGTATCTCAAATCTCTCTAATATTTTTAATATTCCTAAACCAAGTAATAATTTAGTAACCGTAACCAAATGCATGAAAAATGGTTGAAAACAACAAGATCGTTTTTCCGTGTATAACAGTTTTAAAACCTTCAAATACTATATACTGCTGTAGTAAAGTTCCTTGGCTTATAAGTAAATCAGCATTAACTGAAAAGATTCCAATTATCTCTGAAATTTCTTTAACCTCGCGCGAAAGATATTCACTTTTTTTCATTATTGTTTGTGTATCTGAGACTTTTGTACGTGGGGACATAAATAAAACTAAAATACTTCCGCGTAAAAAAAGGCACTCAGCTTGAATACAATAATGGCTTTTTTATTTAAAATACTGTTTATAATTCAATAATACTTAAAAGAAACTAAAATATGTTGTTAAATATGTACATAATAATAACAATATAATATGTAATGTGTATTGTCTTACTTAAATAGAAGTTATACAGACATTATAAAATGTTAATCAAAACTACGGTGCATTCCATTTAATTACGGTTACTTTTCTTTGAAAAGCATGTACTTAAGAAGAACATAGTCTTCCGGCAAAACAGCACGCTACTTTCTATTAAAATAAACACTTTTCTGGGAAAAGAAATTCTTTTCGTTGAACATGATAAAAACCAAAAGTTATAAAACTTTATTTAATGCAATCTCTTTTCTCAGTGTACACATTTAATTAGGATTGATTAAATAATTTGTGAAAGCACTGGAAAAAGAAGACAACTGTTTTAAATACTTAACAGATAAGTTTCCCATACTGTGTGATGCGAAAGTTTGCGAAGGAATATTTGTTGGTCCACAAGTTAGAAAGCTATTTAAGTATGAACATTTTGAAAGTATCACGAATGATTTAGAGCTGGCAGCATGGACTTCTTATAAAAGTATTTGCAAACATGTTCAAATCAAAAGAATGAAAATTACCAAGACATCGTACTTAGAATATTTGTTGGTCCACAAGTTAGGAAGCTGTTCATCATAATAACCCTGAGAATCAACCCACAAAATTTGTCGCATATATATTTAGAATTAGCCTGTGTAAAAATTTAAATATGGAATGGATTCCAGGACCAATTTGCTTCAGACATAATTTTTTTTTATATATTTGCTTAATAACCCTAACAACCAGAAATATTACATAGATATTTTTAAAAATATATTTTATAAATATTTTTCGTGAGGTTTTTGAATATATTTTTCATATTTTTTTCTAAATATAGATAAAATATCCAATTAAAATATTTATTCCATATTTTAAAATTAATGTAAGCGCTATATTTTTTCTAAAATACTTGTAAAATATTTATATGCAAATTGAGGTTTTTAATGCAATCTATTTAATTTGTCAAAATGAACTAAAATTGTTCTTGGTTATTTAGAATGTATAACGTCGATAACGAAAAGTTGAAACATACATAGAGTTGTCTAAAAGGCAAGAACTTGTTTTTTCACACTCACCATACAAGTTAATAATCAATAATTCTGGCATCTCTTAAGGCATATTGAAGGTTTATCAAATTAATCACTATTTTTTAATTGAAGTGTTCTAAATAAAAAACAAACGTATTTATTATAATTTTATTTGAATAAGCCAATAAAAATGAAAAATACTCATTTTTAAGTCTAGCCTTGGCTGGTGCCAGGTACAACCCTATGCTTTTTCATATCTTCGGTAATGCGCTCTCATGGCGTTTCCTTGTGGGCCTCTAAAACAATGCAATTGTATTAGATCATACCATGAATAAAAAATCGTACAACATTATAACACCTACTAATACATTTGGAGCATTTACAATAATTGGAGTGGTAGCTACATTCTAATACTTACGATACTTATTTTACTTTATTTCTAATATTTGAAAACATTCTACGTACAAACAATAAAACAACACAACGTATTCTAACCTCTATTTGAGGTTATGACGCTTATCTACCGATATCAATCTCTTAAGCAAATCAACTAGCAATTTATCTGGTAGATGCAGTACATATATGATGCATAAAATTCCTACATTTATATTATTAAACGATTTCCGTACATAGCGATATTGAGCATTCCAATTATCTTATAAATGTCATGACATGTTCAAAGTTTTGCTTACCTCGTAGTCACCACAAAAACTAAAACACCCCGCAACAATTAATTACACAGTGAATCCTAATCTGCCTAATTGATACTATATATAACTATAACATGTAACGGACAAACGAATGAAAACGTTTGATGATACGCACGTGGCGTGTTGCATTCTATTACCTAATCCACAGACGCATAAACAATACTAAATCACTATAACACCGGCACCATAATGAATAGAGTGTTGTGTTGACGTTCGCAACTTACAATAATACAAAACGCAGATATATTAATAGAAAAGTTACAGCACTCAACTTAGATACTAATTAAATCATATTAGATATATATTATCTAATTTAATCTTTAAACTATCATTTTAAATAGGTACATACCTACTTAATATGTATGCATATTTTACCCATTTTATATTATTCGTCCTACGCACCAAATGTAAAAAGCAAAAATTCAATCTTTTTTTTTATATGAAATAAATATTTACAGAAATACAAAGCAAAATATTCTTGCAGAGTTATGAAAAATTATTGAGAAAACATTGCAATAAAATATTATTAATGCTACATAACATATATATTTTTTAAATGTTTTCTAATATATTTTCTTATAATATATTTATGCATATTATATTATATAACTAATATTCAAGAAAGATTTAATATTTTTTAAATATTTATAAAATATGAAATAAATATAGTTGGTCACTGTGGAAGTTTTGATCTTGTTCACCTTCTTATTCCGTGTTTGCCTGCTGCATTCTGTTTTTATTAAATAATCAAGTATCTCATATAAATAAAAACAGTTTTACTGATATCGACTACAAATATCTTAAAAAACAGCCTAATGAATAAACAAAATGCTTTGCTGAATTTGCCCGATTTACAATCGCTTCAGGCGCTCCAGTAGTTCGGTATAAAATCTGAACTCCGATGGTAAAGACCGAGGAACAGCGCGATATTAATCTTGGTAGTCTGCGGTTGATGTATATTATATTGGATATTACAGGAGCTGGCCGTATAGCTAGCTCTTTGCTTCCGCAGAAAAAGCCCGACAGCGCAGCGCTAGCTAGCGTTCCGCTGTTCGTTTTGCCTTCTGGCTTTTGAGTGCACACGGGTACGGCAGCCCTATAGGAACTACAAAAAATCACTGCGCTGCTGTATAAGCTTATATCCCTCCATGCATGTAAGGCGTAGTTTATTTAAACGCAAAATATATACAGGATGAGTTGGTCTATCAGACTTTTCCAACAATAGCTATATAAAAAATATTAGCCCAGTAAGTAATAGTTTGACAGTATTATTATTAGGACATTCAGCAAGCAATCTCTATGGCCTTCCGTACATTACCGTATCAATAAAGTCGTCATGGTTTTATTGCGTTAATTATTAATTAACAAGTTCGTAATCACGATACAAGGGAGCTGTAGCCTCAGCAATTAGCCAGGCGCCTTTGACGATGTCGGATCGCGTATAATACGAAACCGGAAGAAATTAAAGCGGGGTCGTTTATATGTATACGAGGAACTAATTAAGAAATTGCATCAGTCGTTAGATGCTTTTGATGTCTCGTTAGATGTTGGTGTTTGTAATTGTAAGTTTATGTCAGTAGTATAGGTGTGTATCAGTCGGGTTTCTTTTCATATATCTTTTTAATATATGTATAGAAATCCAAATAAATCGGGGAAAATGCATATAAACTTCAAATAGGTCGATCAAAATGTGAAAAAAACTTAAGTAGATTGATTATAAGATTCGAATAAAATTTGAATAGATGAACCAAAATCTAGTGAAGAAGCTTAACACTTTATTTAGACTTGCAGTAAAGATCAACTCATTCCTGAATTTATGTGGCCCCAAATAATTACTTTCCTTTATTACTACAATCATTGAAAATTCTTTATAACAACATCTACTTGCTGAAATCTTTCAACCATGATTTAAAGCAAAAGTTATATTTTGAAAGAGAGTACTTTATATGCTTTGGTTTGCCCAGTAATTTAAACTACGCGAGGCGTTTTGTACCAGTTATGATTAATAATTTGTGTTATTTTAGATAGAAAATATTTAATATTGCGAAAAAGTATACCAAATACGACAATAATTTACAAGATTTTTGATAATAATTAATAAAAAAAATGGTAAATATTAAAAGAATCTAAAAAGAAGTAAAAAAAGTAGGAGATGTAAATGAAGTTATAAAAAAGAGAATAAAAAAATTGAAAACTACGAATCGTTCCAACATTTTAAATTTAAAAAAAAAAGTGAAAAAGCAAATAACGTTAAAAAAAACTGTAAAAAAGAAACAAATGTAAACGCTATAGAAGGAAAAAAGAGGTGCAAGTTTGGGGGGAAAAATGTAAAAAAAAATAAAAAAGTAAATAAAAATGAAATAAAAAAGTTGTAAACAAAAGTTTATAATTGAGAAATGTTAAAAAGGAGTAAAGAAAATAAAAGATGTGAAAAAAACCTTTTCAGAAAAATTGAAAAAAAAAATAAAAAATATTTTTAAAAAAATAAAAAATATATTTGTTAAAAAAAATAGGTGGTGCAAGAAAGTAAAAAAAAACAAATGATAAAAAATAGAAATAAACAAATATTTAATTTATAAAATTAAAAACAAATAAACACTTAAAAAATAAAAAGACGTTTTAAAAAACTGAAAAAAAAATGTTAATGAAAAAATTAAACAATTATTACAAAATTATTTTTTCCAATACCTATTAAACAGGGCAAAAACAAAAGATAGAGGTGCAAAGAGGTGTATTGCACATTTTACAACTTCTAGGAGAACACCCGACTTCTGGTAAATATAAATAATAATTTTTGTTACTTTAGAAAATATCCTCGATAGATGGCGCCACACTAACACGGGGGAAAGCGGAACTGATATTTTTTCACCCCATTGTTTAGCACTAAAATATCTATTTTTTGTCAAGGTAGTCTAAAAAATCATTACCATAAATAGTTATTATAACAATTAATATAAATAGACAATCCCTATACGATCCATTTTTCCCACAATTAGTGCAGTATAAAAAAAATACGAAAATTAAATTGTGGATTGTTCTATTACATACATAATACTTTTGTAGGTAACTTTTAAATTAAGTATATATGTATATATTAATGATACTCTGTACCAGAAACAATTATTTGTCCCTCAAATTAACTTGAAACAATGTATAGCTCCAAACTAATTTCCTTTGTATTTACTTAAAGAAATATTAGTTAGTCCTCTGGATTGTAACCAAAGGAATCTACTATCTTCGCGTATACAAAAGTACAAAAAAAAATTAATTAAAAGATATAAATGTTAGTTCAGTCAGTATCAGCAAAATAGAAAAACGGAAAATTAACTCTTTAAAATAATAATGAGAAAAATTAAAACTGAAAACATATCTTCCTGCACAAAAATAATAAATGATCTTATATCTATAATGTGCACACACATCAATATAATAACAATTATTATAAAGCGAATTCCTTGATGGACAGAATTAAAAGATAATTTATAATAAATTAAAAGACATAAATGTTAGTTTTTTTTTTTTATAAGACAAATGAATATATTCATCATTCTATTGAAAATTATAACGAAACAAATTATAAAAACTTACTTATTTTGGTAACTGCTGAATTTTAGTTAGTTAAAGTTATCCATATTTCGAAATTTTACTATGAATATTACATGAAAAAACCTTCTAATTAGAAATACTACTTCTAAAAGTAAATTTCAGCGGCATAAAATTGCCCCAAAATCGTACCGGAATTTTACCAAAAAATTTTTAGTGTGCACAGTTTGATTCTTTGCTAGTTTGGTATTAAATAAGTAAGTTTTATTTGTCTCCAAAGACAATTACAACGGTATAAAAACAGTCATGCAAAAGAAAAATACAACGGAATAATTGAAAATCTAATTAGAAAGAAAAAGAAAGCTAAACCTCATTGTATTTTATTACGAGCTTTACCTGGCGTCAGCAAACTTATTCGCAGTAAAATTAAATATTAAACAACAGTATAGCTATTTTGACGTCTAGAAGAATGACCCTTATAGCTTATACAGTTTCACTTCCTCTACCAGTAATTATTTATTATACAGTGACCGGTATAAATATTGCAACATATGGGAAATTTTTTTGTTATTAAAATATACTAAAACCTTTTTTGGGGGAATAGGTTGTGCATGTCTAGAAACCCCAAAATTTATTTTCACACACGTCACGTGACCACTAGTATGGCGGTAAATTTAAAAATTATGCCGTGAATCTGCAAAAAGTGAGGTTAGATGATTTGAATTGAAAAAGTTGCTTAGAATTCAATTCTGAGGCCGCATGCAAATTTTTGTAAACATATTTAAAAAAAAATGAAAATCACAATTTTTCCAAATATTGTTTCATTGAATTACATATTTCCATTTTTTTCGCTCTTAGTAGCTCAAGTGCAGTACTATTTCCAAATTTGGTTGATACTCAAACAATTTTCTCAATTTTTGCATAATTAACATAGCGAAAACTGAAAAGTACGATTTCAGTGTGACAATTGTTGTTGCAAGGGACTGTATCTACTAGTAATAAATAAAATTTTACAAATATTTTCTCTCTAAACCACTTAGCAAACATTACTTTTATTGAAGATTATCATATTTTCTTTTTGTTTTCTGCGTTAAAGTGAAATCGATAGTCCAAAACTCATAACACTAAACATCTAAACCCTCACAATGTTATTGCACGCACCGAAGGTATTTATGTAGGTTTCGAAATTACAAAACTCATTACAAATAAATAACCAGTATTTTTAGCTAGTGATAGGAATACTTAATAAGCAAAAACATTTAAACAATAACAGATAGTAATGAACAACTAAGAAATGAAACTCTAAAAATGCAAACCTACTTGTTAGACATACATATCCTTCTGTTTCCCATAAGTAAGGTAGGCTTTGAAATTAGAAACAACAAAATAATGTAGTAAACTATTTTAATTTTTTGGCAAATAAGCAATTACTTACTACCATTTTTATTTTACCTATTGTTTATTATTCGTTGTTCTCCAATTTCAAAATCTACTTTAAACTTTAGCTGCGTGCATGTAGTAGTATCAGTTTTTGACTAACAGTTTCCACTTTAATACCGTAAACAAACAAGAAATATAATAATTTTCAATAAAAGTAATGTCTGCTAAGTAGTTTAGAGAGAAAATGTTTGTAAAATTTTATTTATTACTAGTAGATACAGTCCCTTGCAACAACAATTGTCACACTGAAATAGTATATTAAAGTACGAGTTTCATAAGGCATGATTTTGTCGCACGAGTTCAAGTTTAGAAAACGAGCCGCAGGCGAGTTTCTAATGAACGAGTGCGACAAAAAGCCTTATGAAACGAGTCCTTTATACTATTTTTTCTATTTTGCATTATAAATTGATAATAAGTACTTAATAAAAATCTCATTAAAAATGTTGAGTTTTATTTTTATATGAAGTTGGTCACATTGACATACGATTGACATTTGACGAATTCAAAATTCAAATTCGGCTATTTAAATTGTTTAAACAATATATTTCATAATATAGTCTCTGTAAACTGTAAAAAAGTGAGTGATACTGAGACAATTTATCTTGTACGCACCACAACTGCGTGAAATTGCGGATAAACGCCTCATAAATTTATTACCGAAAAAATCAAAAGCAGTATATGAAAAATGCTACCATCAATTTGAACTATGGGCTTTACAGAATAATGTCAACACAATATCTGAAAAACATTTTATTGGCATATTTGAATTACAAGGTAAGATAAGAAATCTTCTACCTTATGGTCTATGTATTCCATGCTTCGTTCTTGCTTTCCATTTATAAAAATACAGACATATCAAAATATATTAAATTACAAGCCTATTTAAAACGATTCTCTGAGGGATACGAGGCTAAGAAATCTAAAATTTTATGCATTGAAGATATTAATAAATTTATAGAAGAAGTTCTGACGCATTGTATTTAGCAATAAAGGTACGATATTATTTGCAAAATGTAATTTTTTATGTAATGGATTTAATTTTAGATCGTTTTAATAATGGGTAACACAGGTGCCTGTAGACGAGATGAATTAACAAATATGTCCATACATGATTTAGAATTTAAGAGTGATATTATTTTGGTGACAGTACCTAAAACAAAAAATAATATCGTAAGAGTTTTTGCAATTACGGATGAAAGATGGATTACTTTAATTAAAAAATATGTCGCCCTGCGACCAAAAAATATTAATCATTCAAGATTCTTCCTTACATATCGCAATGGTTATTGTATATCGTGCCCGATTGGAATTAATACGATTGGCAAAATGCCTAAATTAATAGCTGATTTTCTAAAATTGCCAATTCAGAGCTTTATACTGGACATTGCTTCAGACGTTCTAGTGCTCACACTTAGCAGACGCAGGCAGTGATTTGCTGACTATAAAACGTCATGGTGGATGGAAGTCATCTGCGGTAGCTGAGGGTTACATCGAAACATCTATGAAAAGTAAAGTGGCTGTAGCGCACAACTTATCAGGGCCAAGTACATCTGGTCATTCTAGAGTTATATCATCGAATGATTCTCAATCACAAGAGTCTACCATTAAAGCCAATAACATAACTCAGCAAAACTTTGTTACGAAGAATTTGCCTGGCATCACAATACATGCTCAAGATACTTGTTCCGTCAGTGTAAATGTATACAGTAATTCCACGTTTCATAACAATAACAATGTAAACTAAATTTGTATAGAATTTTTTGATTAAAGTATTTACATTTACATGCATTAAACGTCAATTTTGCTTTCTGTCATAATGTATTCAATACAGCCAACCTATAGAAATGAAAAAAGGCGTATCACAATGAAGCACTTTTCGATACGCAAAAGCGTGTTACAATTGCGTTTTTATGAACGCAAAATAGAAAAACGTACTTTTCAGTTTTCGCTACCTTAGATAATTATACAGAAATTGACAAAACTGTTTGAGTATCAATCAAATTTGGAAGTAGTACTGCAGTTGAGCTCCTAACAGCGAAAAAAAAAAATGAAATATGTAATTCAACGAAATAATATTTGGAAAAATTGTGATTTTTATTTTTTTTAAAATCTGTTTACAAAAATTAGCATACAGTCTCAAAATTGAATTTTAAGCAACTTTTTCAAATAACTTTCTTGGATATCATCTAACCTCACTTTTTGTAGATTCACTGCATATTTTTTAAATTTACCGCCATACTAGTGGTCACGTGACGTGTGTCAAAATAAATTTTGGGGTTTCTAGACATGCACGATCTATCCCCCCAAAAAAGTTTTAGTATATTTTAACAATAAAAAAAATTTCCCATATGTTGCAATATTTATGCCGGTCACTGTATAATAGCTCTTACATTTTATTCATCTAAAATGAATGTAATAAAACAAAAGGATTATTACGTATACAGGAATCTCCGGCAGACCACATATAGTATAATAATATCTATTTAAACAAGTACCATTTCCGAACGAAATGTTCCTCGTATCGCAATAGAAAACTCGAAATCTATAATCCGGAACAAAGAAGGCAAAGATACCCGGCAGGACGTCGAATAAGGACGGATATATCAGCGTATTTACGGGAAAGCGATGGAAATCAGCAGAAGTGGAAGAGCATTCGCCAGACAAAGACGCCCTTATACGACCGAAACGAGACGGAGCGAACAGAGGAAAAACTAAAACATATATTCGGATCGTTTCAATTTCTGTTGGTGGCATATTTGAACGTTAACTCTCTATATAATATGAATGCTTTAACTTTACCGGCACGGCGTTTACAGTCGACCAGATCGTTTCGCAGCATCCGAGGCGCTTTTCCAATTCAACGTTCTTTCCGGGCGACATTATAATGCATATATAATGTTATATTGCAAAAAAGTTACGCCCTGTTACCGAATTCTTTTGATCGTATAATTCAGGATAGTTTGTGCGGCTGCTTTTCGAGTCTGCTTCGAGTGTGGCGCTTTTCCCGGTTCGCATTTATAGTATGCCACCCCTCCCCCCGCCTCCTCCGATCCCCTTATACCGTTTGCCATTCCGGTAAATATTCACAGGCAGAGTTGGGCGGGGAAGCGTGGGCCGTCGGAGTTAGTTTCCGTGGAAAAAAGTAGTTAGTAGGGTTATAGTACACTTCTCACAGGAAAAATCGGGACACCAGCAATTCAGAATTTTAAAATTTCTTGATTGTAAATGCAACTTTCGGAGGACGTATTCACTTATCATAACCATAAATCACTTAATCATGTATATTACTGCCATCAAAGGTAACGACCAGAAATTTAACAAAGAAAATAAATATATAGAGAGAAAAGGTTTATGTATAGAATAAACAAATCGGAGTTTCGGTGGCGGCGTTTCCTTTAGAAATACCAATGAAAAAAGATACATAACAGCAAAAAGAACTCTTGCATAAGACGGCTTCATTTAGAAATATATATGTATTTCACTTGTTTGATGTTATTCTCTACATAACATCAAACAAGTTAAATACATATATATTTCTATTTCTAATTTTTTTTAAGGAACATGTGGTGATGGGATTTTATTATTTAAAATTATGTTACTTGTTAGTGCTGCTTTGATATTAGTTTCTATTTTCTTGAAATATGGCCAACACTGGGTCTCTTTACAAACTGTCTTTATGTAGCACAGGTTTATTAACAATTATTTAAATATTATTGGATTTATAATACATAACAAACATTGTAAGAAAGCATATTGTTCGTCAATCTCTGTTAGTGCTAAAATATTTATTGTTGAATTTGATACATTTAATACTTCTACGTTGCTATTGCCTGAAGCTGTGTTACAGACCAAAAGTGTTAGCTATATTTCAATAAAATAGAACGACATTGGATTACACAAGCGATAGTTAAGATATATTTCTTGAAAATACAATAAACGGAGGATTAATAAAATAAATAATTTCTTTGTGAAATTAATTGCTTTAAAAATTTTGTAAACAATCTTAAACTGTTTTTGGTAATTTTTTAATACATAGAAATTTTTTTGTAGTAATACAATATTTAAGAATACTAAACAACAACAATAATGAATACATCAATAATAGTATAATTAATCAATGTGAAAATCACATTGTTTAAAAACTCAGGAGGCTGATTGACATATTGTCTATTGCTAAAGTATTACATGCGGGCATAAATCAAACTAAACAACTAATATCATAGTAATAGGTAATATAATTTTAAAATCCCATCGCCATATGTTTTCTTAAAAAAAGAATTATCTCTACATAACATCAAACAAGTTAAATACATACATGTGTATTTCTAAATGGTGCCGTCTACTCAAGAGGCGTTTTAGTTGTTATGTATTTTTTTTTTTGCATTAATATTTCCGTATTCGATATTTCTAAGGAAACACCGCCATCGAAATTCCAATATGTTTATTTAATCTATAAACCTTTTTCTCTATATTTCTGTTTGAATTTTTAGTCTTTACCATTGATCGCAATAATACGCACAAAAAAGTGATTTATGGCTTTGATAAGTGCATATATCCTCTGAAAGCTGCATTTACACCCAAGAAATCTTAAAATTCAGGATTGCTGGTGTCCCGATTTTTTCCTGTGAGAAGTGTACATATTGCTGTGTACAGACTGAATTTCTAAATGCAAAATGAACTTTTAAAAATGGAAAAGAAATTAAATTAGCTAGCTCAACGGATAAAATTTTAATAGGCACAAAAGAACAATTAACCTCAGAGTTACCCTCATGAATTAAAACTTGAACCTAACCACGAAAAGTAAATTGTGAGTGAAAGAAATCTGACTTTCTTAATTACCCCAAAAATTGAAAAGGTTTAATTAAAAATAAAAGAACAGAATTTTCAACCCGAAAATGCTAAGTAACAATCAAATTTATTATTAAATAAATGGGTAAAATTACAAAATGGCAGAGAAAAAACCGTGAATTGAAGGTTCTGGCCAAAAATAAAAAACTACACTTGATTCTAAATTATAATAGGACAATGCTATTTCCTATACAAAGCAAAAGTTTAGTTTGTTCAGGAAGATAATCCTAATTCTACCAATACAATCCACGTGGTTTCAACAAAATAAACTAAAATAAACGTGGACAAATTCTAGTAAATAACAAAAGAAAAATTTAAATACAAGCAGGATGCTTCTATTCATCCAAACCGAGGTGATAGATAATTAAAAACGAATCAGCAAAATAGAAAAACGGAAAACATATCTTCCTGCACAAAAATAATAAATGATCTTATATCTACAATGTGCACACATCAATATAATAACAATTATTATAAAGCGAATTCCTTGACGATTCCGAATGATTCACAAAAATACGTGTACTCACGATAACAGTCGACCAAGGGAACTCCAACTCTAGGAACTTCTCTCTCAGGAACTTCTACAATCGCATTACTTACAACAAACACGCAAACGCACCATTTACCGACAAAATCTGGTAGAATAGGCGTTAACTCTAACACTCAAACAATAGACATCTTAAAGAAAGGAATTAATTTTAAAAAAACTAAACACTTAATTAAATAAATTATACAATTATCTCTGTCACTAAAATTTATACAAACTAAATATTATTGTGGAAATTTCTGGATACAATGATTCAGCGAAACGGAAAAATCATGACAAATTAGGCAACTTAAAATACACTCGCGAAAAACGGGATGCCTGCCAGAGCAGTATTTATAAATGAATACTTTTTAATGGCCTGAATTAGTGTTAAATTACAGCTATTAGCACAGTTGGGGTATATAAATAATATTTAAGATATAAATCTTTAATTTAATTACTATTCACACTAAAAAAAAATTGGTAAAATTCCTATACGATTTTTGGGCACTTTTGTACACCTAAAACCGTACAGGTATTTTACTTTTAGAAGTAATATTTCTAACTACACTGAGAGAAATATCCTTTTCATTTAAAAAGAATTGCATTAAGCCAAAAGTTTTTGCGTTTTCTATATGGCCAACCTGGTTTGGATTTCATTCGATGGAATTTTTTTTGGAATTTTTTGGAATTTGGATTCATTCGATAATAAAAACTTTATGATTTATATATAAGCGCTTTTGACTGTCAATAACCCAATACAGTACATTCCACAGATGTATTTTATTTATCACTACTAATAGATATTTTGAACAAATAAAAGCATGGTTTTCTAAGGAGTAAATTTAATCAATCATACAGTCGCGAGCAAATGTTATAGGCACCTTTGACAAAACTAATGGGTTTCATGTTTCTTGCATTTTTTTTGTGACAGTTATTTCAACGTTTACATAATCGTCTTTATGGTTACAATAGTCTTTATAGATACCTTTTGTAAATGTATTATTGTTTTTTATATATTTTCAAGTCTTCGAGATGTCACTTTCCCCCTCCCATCTAAAAAGTATTATAGCTGTACTAAAAACACTCTAATATGCAACAAATTAATAAGATCCCTTAAAATACTACATATTTATAATGTATTACCTACAAGTTTTTAATTTCTCATTTCTTACTGTCATATTCGTCCAAACTTTAGGGTGCCTATAACATTTGCTCGCGACTGTATTCACTTCCTTTGGTTTAATTCGTAATTATATTTTTTCCCTGTATATACATCCTAATAACAGCATAAACAAAAAAAAAACGATATATATATATATATGAAAGAATAAGACAATCAGCCGTTCATAATCCGACATAAATAACCAGGGAGAGAACGAGTGAGACAGAAGAATTAGAACGACCAAAGCACAGCATCAGGGGCCAATATTAAAGCGTCGACATCTGGTTCCCTCAACGGGGCTGCCGGCTTCTTTATGACATATTACTTTATTACTATAATAGAGGGAATATTGAATTATTAATATAAGATTATAGGGCTGGCGTTCGGACTCGCTTGGTCGCCTTCTCTCTCTCTTTGTCTTTCTCGTATGCACCGTGCTAATGGGTATATATGAGCCGTATAAGGATAATGTGGCTAAGGATGATGGGCTCCGTTTTACTATCGTTGTCTCATATGTTACGTCGTACGTATAATATATAATCAGGAAATATACGCATAAAACACCGCTTGAAGGCTTAAAGTTTGATTTGGAAATCAGTTTATTAAGATGACGCAGTAAAATGTAATAATCAATAAGATGATGTTGTAACAGCTGTTGTAATCTTAAATAAATTTGAGGAAAGTTAGAGAGCTATTCTTAATAGTGTATTAAAAAACATTTTTCATAAGACACATTCAAAACAGCGAGGTGGCATATCCATACACTGAGAAAAAAATTTAATAATCATAAATAAAAATACAATTTTCGTAAGTAAAAAGTTCAGCTGGATAGGGAACAAAAGCACTAGTAAAAAAGAGATCCTACACACTGATACTAACAACAAGTAATCTAAGTTACTTACGGTCTGCTTCATACCGGCAACTTATGAAGTTACTTATGATAATTAAATTGAAGTAGTTAAGTCAAAGAATATATGTAGTTGCAGTAAGCAAAGATTTGCCCTTGTCAAGTAGTAGGTGTATTGCTGTGAGTGAACTATTCTATAACAGCTATCACACCTTCATAATTAATGCAAGCTATTTAGATTACTTGTGATAAGGAAAGAGTATCATTAATGCACGTTCACTAAATACCTGATATATAGAAGGTAATAGTTTGCTATAAATATATACACTATACTTACCTTAAATTTGTTGTTCAACTATAGGTAGTGTAGGAAACGAGGAAGTTTAGTGAATATTTATTAAGTAGCTTACTGTGTACTCTGTGTGAATAACTGATAAAGTACAAAAAAAAAAGTTCCACAAATCTTCGATTATTTATGCAACCGCAACTATTAAGTACTGCGTACCGAGCAATGCGTAATTCAAAATTGTTTGCAAATAATTTTTAATTACTATTCAGTGTGCTGCAGCTTCGATTGCATTAATAATCGAAGATTAAATTCGCATTTAATTTGCTAAAGATGGTACATAATACTTATTACTTAAGGAAAAAAAGCAGCATTATTAGTAATAGTTTTATTTTATATAGGACAAATACAGTGACTACCTGATATGAATGAAAGATATTGGTTTCACTTTTAACAACATTTTTTCTTAAACAATTTACAACGTAATGTCTCATAAAATATATTCCTTAATAATAAAAAAATGAACAAAGCAATAATAAAAGATAAGGTAAATGGGACCCCCTTGAAACGTTATTTAGTTATTGAAATTATTTAAATCTAAACAAAGGACAAGGAGAAATATGGCTTTGAAGTTACAACTAATAAAAAACAAAGACATAATATAACTAGGCGGTAAACTTGCGATTTGTGTTGGTTCTTTGCACTGAGCGTTGTCTCGGCGAGTTGATCCTCAGTTGGCGTACGTGACGGTTATGTCCGGTGAACGCCTCGAAAACGGCTACTTCGTCGGGGTATCCCTAACTGCAGGTGGCACTTGGACTGTCACTCAGCTAGCGACGGCATCCACACTTTAACTTCACCAACGGGCGCAGATTTCATCACAATGATGGGGAATTTAAATATCCCACCACGTGGTTTAAAACTGCAATCTTGAAATATCCGATTGCTTATAGGCTCGGTACTTCTTCTTTCGCTGGGATTCTTTATACAGATGGGCTCTTGAGTTAAAAAATACCGGGTGGGTGGTATTTTTAATATGTTTGCGTTCCAACTGGCGTACAATGGCCGTACTCCTTGGCCACTTTTTTTCGACGACCTTTTTCCACGTCCGTAACTCTTACTTGACACTAGCCCGCGCCTGCGCGCGTTGCTGTCTCGGGGACTATTTCATTACTCCGCCGCATTAGCCAATCAGGAATAGTAAAATAATCACGGGGTGGCAGCAAAACTCAAATAATCATAGTTGTGGCAAGTTGTTACCTATTTAAGAAAATACATGAGTTTAATAGCGATCAGCATTGTTGTTACTTCTACTAGCCATGTGCTGTAGTTAGATAGAGTACCAGTAATCATAAGTAATACGTTACTTTCCACAAATTAGGCAGGTACGCTGTGTAATAGCCGTTAATAAAAACACTATTTACAGCAACAACTTGCATTCAGGAAACTGGGTTTAGTTGCAGGTATTAATTGAGGAAAATAGTTCCAAGTAAAACTTTATCTATTGTAAATAATTTTTTATCAAGTAAACACTTTACTTAGCCCATTTTTCTCAGTGCAGTTGCTTTAGCATAAATTAACTCATTGGTCTCACAGATGTCCGATTTTGCCAGTTAAGTGATGTATTTGGAGCAATATTTGAAATCGTATGGAAAGAAGTTACATATAAATATTGAAGCAGTGTATGCTTTAGTTTATGTTTAATTGATTACTATAATTAATTCGTTCCTTAAAACTTTCATTTTACATCAAGTAATTTGATATAGCAATTACTTTAACCTTTTGTAACTTATGAATGATATACAAAAAGTAGATAAAATGCTTTCCCATATATTCCACCAAAGAAAAAGAAAAAACAAAACTGCGCTTTACGACAAATAAAAAAAAAAGCTCGTAATAAATTAATTTTTGCTCTTTCTTAATGGAGGGACCCCATATTTACCAGTCGCGCATGCATTCGACTGCCAAACCCATGTGTGTGGTATACGGCCAGCAACGGCTGCCGCACAGGCTTACGGGGTTATCTATTTTGCGGAAGCATCCAAGCGTGCTGCGCCATACATCGGCGGTAGTGACAAAAGCTTCAAGTTAACCGGGGGATCCCCTATATCCTTATATATCCGACTCCACGTATAGGCGAATCTCTCTGTGTGTGTTAGCGCTTTGACTGTAGATACCCCCCTTAGGTGGTTGTTCCTCTCTCTGGATATGTATAAAGAGAAGGAGAACCTTACCGCTTGCTGTTGACGTTTTGCGATTCCGAATCGCTTGCCGCAATTAATTGATGATTAATCGTCCTGGATTTCATATGCAAATCGGAACCTGTTTTATCAATTGTGTTGTGTTAGTCTGGGGAATGGTGACGCTTTGATGTAGGAAAACCCCGTTTATATACATATAATAAATCTTAGAGTGTTTAATGTTCAAAACGGTGATGTATATCTACCTATGCGTTTAATGTTAATATGTATTTAGAGTGCGTTTATGAGAGGCTAGTTATGTGTTAAATGTGTCGGGCTGTGTGTGTAGTTAAATGGACTCGATGATCCAAAGATATATAATAAAGAGAAAGCGAGGGGTCAATCGAACTCATTGAAACACATCATATAAAGGATATTTGGAAGAATAAATGCATGATAGTTTAAGATGGAAATCTCATTATTAACGTGAAGATCTTTGCTAAATTGTCGATCTGAAACTACGATATGTATCCATAAAGGATAACAATAATTGTAGGACGACTTAGTTCAGTACGAAAAATATTACGTGCCTAATTTACAATGTATGTGTCTTTAACAGTGATAATTTCCAATAAGATTACAATCCGTTGATAATGTGTTCCTTCTATTACCTACTATAGTCTTCGTAATTAGGCAATATATAGTTATGCGTTGCTATCAATGGACTAATTGTTGAATGTGCGGGCGGATTTTTAATTTCATCGATAGATCCATCGATTACAGTGTATCTCTGTTTATTACATTAATGATACAGTAATGTAAATGATGAAATTAAAAACTCGCCCGATCAGTAACGTGATTTTAAGCAAAATCGAAAATGGTTCCACTAACAAGAACATCTTTTTCGTATAACCGCCTAAAAGTGTTTAATTACATGCAAATAGTCATTCGATGAATACTACAGGTAGGTTAAATGAAACAATATAAGTTTTGAATTAACGTTTTATAGTACTAAACCAATATTATAAAATTATAGAGACAATTATTGCTTCGTGTGTCTACAACAAGTAACTGTGCTGGGATAATGCTGTTGTATTATTCAATTAGCAGGTAGAAATTGTTAATGGAAAATTAAGTACACGTTCAAAGAATCACGCGTAGTCTGTTTCTTATAACATTTATTATTATTCAGTTAACTTACGCAATTTAACATTTTTTTATGTATTGCATTAACATTAAAATATCATTGCTCACATTGAAAAAGAAAAAAGTGTTCAATATACCATTTTATTAGTTAATACAACACTTTTTTTCTCTCGGTGATGTATGCTAATATCTACCTAAGTGTTACACACGTTTTTAACGTCACCTAAAAGATATTTCTCTTTATTAATACAATTTCTTAATGCAGGGAGAAAGAGGAATAAAAATGAGACCAAAACATAACATCTATTACTTTTCCACTGCTTTGTTCAACAGATTTTGCATCCCGTATTGTCTTCCAAATATAATAAAAAAAAACTCTTACCCTTAATAATCATTATTTTACAATAAATAAAATAAATGACAATAAATATAATAAGACCTTATCGTGTCTCATTTTTACCATGCATTTTGAATGAAGACAACACGTTTCCTGCCAAAAATAAGACACTACTTAAAGGCATGCTTTTCAGTGTTTGATACAAGAATCAGTAGCAAAATTCCGTGAAACAAGGGCTATGCCCTGAAAACCAGGTAGTGGTAGACCATTAAATTGAAGGTTTTAAAACTGTTATTGCCTTCAAACACTATATACTATACTGTAAAGTTCCTTGGCTTATAAGTAAATCAGCATTAACTGAAAAGATTCCAATTATCTTTGAAATTCCTTTAACCTCGCGCGAAAAATATTCTCTTTTGTTCATTATTGTTTGTGTATCTGAGACTTATGCACGTGGAAACATGAATAAAACTAAAATACTTCCGCGTAAAAAAGCACTCAGCTTGATTTTCCGTTAAAAGGCAAAAGTTTTAAATCACTATATACATGCCCGTCCACGCAAATAAACCAGAACGTCCGGCATTTTTGATTTAAAACATAATATAGGGGAAGGTGGGGCAAGATGGGAACATTAAGCTTTAGAACACTGCATCAGGATTGCAAATGGATATACAAGGTTCTAAGTCCGCTTGTTGTAATCTTTAAACATTTATCTGCTGATGGATGAATTTACAATTTTTCGATGGGTACTCTTGATGTTGTGAGAAAATTTTGAAAATAAATGTGTAAATACACCATTTTGCCCCTCCATGGGGGCAAGATGGGGTTCCAGTTAAGAATGGGTCGTACCATAAATCTAGGTAATAGGTAAAAAAAAATAGATTCTTAAAATATTCTTAAAAACATGCAGGAACAAAGCTTAAACTCTTTAGAGCGGAACTACTTAAAATAAAAAAAATACAATAGCGATAAGAATATTAAACTTAATCTTCACAATTGAGACAATAGGAGACGAACTCATCCACGTTATTCGCACAGCCTCCATGTACCCAACCTCGCCATCCATGGCATTGTATCAATACTTCCCCTTACAATACTAACATTGAGCGTCATCTTCCTCAACAGAAGAACTTGATTATTTCCTTGACGTTTTCTAAAAATCTATCTCTTTGCTTTCCTTACAAAATTCGGCTTCTTGATCTCTTCTGTTTTCTTCTTTGTCATTTTTTTTCCTTTAACTCTCCCTCAGCACTTCTAGTTGCCTTAGGATTCTCCAGACTTCTATTTTCTTGTAGCAGATTTTTATACGTAGTGCTTGTAAGGATTGTTGTCTTTGCCTTGTTACGCTTTGATTGAACCTGTACTTTATTCCTAACATGAGAAATACGCATTATGTCTTCGAGAAAGCATAATGGCATATCCAGGCATAACGGACCAGACTGAAGAGTAAGATAGTGATGTCCCCATGTTGCCCCATACCAATAGCCCCATCTTGCCCCTTTGGGACATTTTCTGGTTATGTTATAATAACATATTAAATATTTGAAATAAACAAATAACACACTATAGAAAATACATGCAATACATGTCAATTAATAAGCACAAAAAAGTGTAGTTGTAAATAATTTACTTATGCTTCCGATACTGGCCGTTGAACTCACCATCAAAATAATAACGAAATTCTGGAAATTGCAAAGTTCACGAACAAACAGCAATAACTTTGTTATTACGACTAGTAAAGTTTCCTACATTACAACAAACATAAAACAGCACTTGTCAATATTAAATCTGCTATTATTTGACAGATGCTTACTGCCGTTTTGTAGATAAGACGATGTCCCCATCATACCTCGTGGCCCCATCTTGCACCACCCTCCCCTAAATAAAATACTGTTTATAATTCAATAATGCTTAAAAGAAACTAAAATATGTTGTAAAATATATACATAATAATAACAATATAATATGCAATGTGTATTGTCTTACTTAAACAGAAGTGATCAAGACGTTATAAAATATTAATCAAAACTAAGGTGCGTTCCATTTAATTCGTCGAAAAGCATGCACTGGCATAGTTAATTCACAAAGTTCATTTTGTCGATGCCTAAACGTTTCTTACGCAATCACAGATTCATAATAAGGGCAAATAGAAGTTGCTCCAGAGAGTTTGGATTGCTGAGAGTGGAGTCCACAGGGTTCTGTACTTGGACCAGTGTTCTTTATAGCGTCCACCAGCGACTTATATTTCAAAATGAAGACAAGTATTTTTTGCAGATGACCCAAAATCATACTATGGTAATTTTTTAACGGAAATATATGAGTCTGTTGAATTTGAGCCAATTCAATATGTGTTTAAAGCCTCGTCCAGATCTGGATAAGCATGTGTTTCAATTAAACTGAGGTCGTCAAGTTTTCTGAATATATTTGACCCTTTTTTTAGTCAAAATATTTGTATGTTTTATACAAACCTTGACGAGATTTAAGATACCTATGTGTATGCAGATGGAAAGTAGATTCTCTCTTAAAAAACAAAAAAAGATGGGGGAGGGGGAGGGTGAAGAAGAGCTAATCGGGGTAAGGAAGGGGTAAGCTATCGTTATAATTCGTTCGGACGCAATTATCGCGATCTTTGATGCCCGCTTTGAAGACGCGGATCCGGGGCGGCCCTGCCTCATTATCATGTCCATAACATGCAAAGGGCTGTCCGAAACACACCCCATTAATGGCAATTACCCCGAGGCGGCGTCTAAATACGCTATTAAGGGGGGGAGGTCGCCTCCGCGAGCCCTGCCGGTGACATTTATATATGAAGAGAGGTAGTACATCTAAGCAGCAAGACCCTTTTCTATTTCTGCACAGCGCGTGCTGTGTGCTGTGTCAGAGCTACCCGACAGACGCCGATTTTAAGCTTCTGGCATCATCGTCAGTGTGCGGTTCAATATCTTTTTTGTTCCCTTGTTTATTTGCTCTTATGAATGTAGGTGTATGTTACAAAATCGCAAAAGAAGGATTAAAGCCTTTGAATTAATTCAAAAGTGTTAATGAACAATATTTTGGCTTTTAAGTCATTAAAACTCTAGACAAAATATGGGTATATCACATATACAGGGTGTATCAAATAAAAAAGTAAATTTTGCTTGGGTGTTAACTACACGACATATAAAGCACAAACCCGCCGAAACCGGATTTCATCTTTCAAAAATAAAGAAAAGTAAAATTTAGAGCCAAAAATTCTTTAGTCCGGGCCTGATGCAAGGAAACGTCATGTTAAGCACCCGCTAAACGTGGTATTATGTACAAATACATTGCACTCATTTAGTATTATTCTTAATGGTATGCCGTAAGTTCATTTAACGTCATTCTGAATAAATAAAGGCCCTTGTAAAAATAGCAAAACTGAGGCATTTTAAATTTCTTCTTTTTATAAAATAAACATTCCTTTTTTTGTTAAGAGCATTCTACGTAAGTTTACAAAGTATTATTTTTAATATCCTGATAAGACGGTCGAGTTTCACCGGATATGCGACTTCAGTAGTTACAAAAAAAGTAAATATTTTTCTTTCGCTTTGTCGAATCGAGAGTTAGTTGTTAATAAACGGTACCACATGAATCTGAGTTATTTCTTTTGGATTTATTTAATCATATAACGCAAAATGAATTGAATCGAATTACACAGAAAATAAATGTAGATACAGAAAATTTGCAAACACGCCTTTAAAAACTATGATATCGCGCGAAAATGAATCTATGCATACCCGCGCTTTTGTCGATGCATCAAGCTTCGATTTTCTTTATATGAAGTCATGATGGTCCTGAAGAGGATCGTTTTTTCGAGACGGGAAGAATTTAAATAAATGTTCGAAGTGGCTTGCACTCCAAGCGGCGATCCACACAAAACTAACAGCGGTAATGGCTGAATGATAGTGGTATGTGGGGGTATACTCGGGACAGCATTTAGGTTGGGCGCAGGTGCGGCTCTAGCCCACGGCATTTACAAAATATTTTTTTTCTCATTAATGCTTACAGATAGACCCCCTGTGCATTAAGACTTTTTGATCGTATATGATTACAGCTGCTACATATTATTATATTTACCTCTATATCTGATACACCCTGTATTCCGTGTTTTGTGTTATGTCATATTAACTCTTTGGAACAAAAACAAGAATTCGTCTGAAGTCCTGTCAAAAGGGTCGATGATTTAGCGTGAACTAACAAATCACGTCACGGACTATAACTTTTGTCTTGTAAAAATTGAAGGATTTTCAAAAAGAAATAAACATTACTAACTCAAATCTCAATTAATTGATACGGGATTTGGATTTAACCGTAGAAAAATCGCAAACGATACGACCGATTTTTAAATTTTAAACTGTATTTTTCTTAAAATAATGTTTGAAATTGCGCCAACATTTTAATTTTTTTTATTTCCGATGCATTTAAATTCTTAAATGTTATAAGTTTGTTATTAAAAACAATTTCTAAAATCGGCTCAACGGCGCATTTGAACACCAATTTCTTAATGACAAAACTTTTTTTTAATTTTTTAATTTGGACTAATAATAACGCCCCAAAAATATGTATTTATTTTTCTTTTTTTTCCATCAAATGCTGATAGGCTGCCGGCTTTTATCTTAACCTAACGCACAGACTGATGTTTATTTTGAAGACGTATCTACGTACAGATGGTCTGCTATGAAATCATGTGAGGTATTAATATAAGGATATTCAATTTTGCTTTCAGTAGTGTCTTTTTGTGTATTTTACACAACCCAACCTACATCCTACCTATGTTTTAAATAAGTGCGAAATTCATAAAATGCGTAAATATTAATAATAGATAATGTATCTACTTTTTATTAACGAGTCATAATTATAAATACTAAACCATTTCAATAATTTCCCTGATGCCAATTGCATTACGAAACAGAACATCAATAAAATGCAAATAAAAAAATGCACACAGCAATTTTTTCGACTGGGTAAAATGTACCTATAAATTACAATTTCTTTTATATCTGGTTATAGTCATTTACATTGACCGCCCTAGAATTATTTTTGGATTTTGGCGTACTGAAATACGCAATCACAAAGTAATAAAATGTCTAGCTAAGTAGATACGGTACTTACATTTTGTGCAATAGAACATTAAATCTTAGAACAAGCCTTTTTCCTTTCGCGCTGATACTAAAATGCTTTTTCCTTTTTGACAAGTATCTTTTATCCATTTTTAGATAATGCGGTTTGTTTGTTACTTGTAGGAAAGTAAATATTCTTCGTACAATAAATGCAGTGCTAAGTCAGTTCCAGAGAAAAAACTTTTGCGGTACTTGACCACAGGTGTGCGATATCTGTGTGTGTGCGTGTTGAGTGAGGTTTGTATGTTTATGACAGTGTATAGCATCCTGACTCATTTATCACAAGTTACTCTATAGGAGGTTGTATTGTAAAATCATAGATACAGATATAGAATAACACTCAATGAAACGTAGCGAATACTCTAGACAATCTTAGCAATTCATTTTGGGAACATGTAATATAGAAAGCAAATAATTCATTCATCTTTCTTTTCGATTTGACTATCACTTGAGGTTTATTCCTGCAATCACGTGTTCTACAAATGCTCTTCACATTTGTGCATACCTCGAGATAATTCAGTTCTCGGAAAACAGCAGTTACTCAATTTACAAAAAAAAGTCAGATTCTACTGATTCATAGTACGGATTATATTATCAGTGCTATAATTATTTATTTCTGAATTAATAGCTTTCTTTGTAGCCTAGTAAATCAAATAAAATTACTTATAGTACCTTATTAATTTGCATTTTAATTTTGATTTGACTAAAAAAACCGTATGAAATAGTGTTACTCTATACATTCAAGTTCATGTGACAGACTAACTGATATTTTGAAAATATCTGATTACTCGAACCGGTATCATTTCTGTAGCACACTCAATTCAATCAAATAAAATTACTGATAGTACCTTATTAATTTGCATTTTAATTTTGATTTGTCTAAAAAAACCGTATGAAATAGTGTTACTCTATACATTCAAGTTCATGTGACAGACTAACTGATATTTTGAAAATATCTGATTACTCGAACCGGTATCATTTCTGTAGCGCACTCAATTCGACGTGTGTGCTACCGCCCTAGTTATATACCACTTTTTTATTTTTCCTTTTTGGAAGTCATAAAAACCAAACAAAAAAAATGAATAAAAGAAAATTTTAAAAAATAAAACGGCGCAATTTTAAATACTGTTTTCAAAACACAATCTCTTTATCAAATTTAAAATATTTCGATTGGTATGTCTGAAAAGAGCGGAAAAAAAAAATCCGCGCCATCTAGTGGCAAAGAATTAAAAGGTCGTCCAGATTCGCCTTGAGTTTCTGTTCATTTATCACCCATTCAGTGCGGAAACTTATGAAAAAAGCGATTTTTACCAAGACAAGTTACCTAAATTGTTTAGTGTGTATAAAAATTTAAGGTACCGAATGTCGTTCAAAGTAAATTTTTTGCATTCCCATTTGAATTTCTTCCCCGGTAATTAGAGAAGACAACAGTCAACATAAAAAGAAGAAATAACCCTCTTTATGCAAAACTTTGATATATCAGCAATATTTATTAACAGCGAATTAAATTTCATCCAATAAACACTACAGACTTAGTATATACAGGATATTCCACGTAACTGGTTCCTTAAAAGTTTATGATGTTCTATTATTTACTTATATTTAAGATTTTGGCACCAGTATCTGTTCGATTGGAACTATAAATGTAAAATACCTTAACCAAAATTCACTTCCGTTGACGGAAATGGATGTCAACTTTGTTATTTTAAATAGAATGATATAGTTTTTTATTCATTTTTGGATTCTACAACTATAAATACGTCGGTTTTCATTAGCTATTCCTATAGCTACATATTGCCGTTTTTGAGTTATTTAAGTTTTTCTTTTTTTTTTTAGTCATAATCATTGCATCATTGAGAAATTAATATCTTCGTTAATACTGCAAGTAGAGACTCCAAATTTGCTATGTTATAAATGTAGATATAACTCTAAGAAACGGCAAGCACACTTTACATTCTAATATACAGGGTATTCAAAACTGAGGAACAAAGTGACATATTTTCAAATGCAGACAACTCAATTTTTTTAAATAGAACAGCCTGTATTTTAATTCGGAATTAGGAAGTAAATATCATCCCTATCACTTTATATCAGCATTCCCTGTACCTATCTTTAATAGATTTTGAGATATGAGCGACTTTTTGTTGAACAGACTAAGTAGCCCTATCTTTAAATGTTTGTAGCTGGCTCTGAAATGGATTCACGTCAAAGTCATGTATTATTTTTGAATAACCATACAAGAATGTCTGTTCGAATAGTCATTTCTATTAATATTGCGTTGTACGAAAGTATGTAATTACTGATTATACATAAACAGTTTTTGGTTAGTCAATGAATTTGACATTAATCCCATTCAGAGCCAGCTACAAACACGCAAAGATAGGGCTACTTAGTTCTGTTAACAAAAAGTCGTTCATATCTCAAATCTATTAAAGATAGGTATAGGGAATGCTGATATAAAAGTGATAGGGGATGATATTTACTTCTTAATTCCGAATTAAAATACAGGGTGTTCTATTTAAAAAAAAAAAAGAATACTTAGTCTTTTTTAACAAAAGTCGCTCATATCTTTAAAATCTATTAAAAATAGGTATAGGGAATGCTCATATATAAAGCGATAGGGGATGATATTTACTTCCTAATTCCGACATTAAAATACAGGGTGTTCTATTTAAAAAAATTGAGTTTTCTGCATTTGAAAATATGTCACTTTGTTCCTCAGTTTTGAATACCCTGTATGTTAGAATGTAAAGTGTGCTTGCCGTTTCTTAGAGTAATATCTACATTCATAGCATAGCAAATTTGGAGTCTCTACTTGCAGTATTAACCGAGATATTAATTTCTCAATGATGCAATGATTATGACTAAAAAAAAAGAAAAACTTAAATAACTCAAAAACGGCAATATGTAGCTATAGGAATAGCTAATGAAAACCGACGTATTTATAGTTGTAGAATCCAAAAATGAATAAAAAATTACATTATTCTATTTAAAATAACAAAGTTGACATCCATTTCCGGTCAACCGGAAGTGATATTTTGGTTAAGGTATTTTGCATTTATAGTTCCAATCGAACAGATACTGGTGCCAAAATCTAAAATATAAGTAAATAATAGAACATCATAAACTTTTAATGAACCAGTTACGTGGAATACTCTGTATACATCCCTTCCGCTTTTCCCCCCTCTCCTGTTTCCGCAAAACGTAACGTATTATACAGAAGAGCCGGCTCGCGCTCCGCTACGATACAACACACAGAACCCAGCACCGTCGCACCGTCTAAAAATCAATCAACTCGCTACACTCTCTTGCCTAGGTCCTATTTACAAAAACGTGTTAATCGCATTACGGCCGATAGGGGTCGCATGCCCGAAGCAATCCGCGGGGGCGGCCGCCGGGGAGCCAAGGGAGTATAACGGAATCTCTGCACGTGACAGGTTTTATAAGGGTGTCGACCGCCTACTGTGGACCCCCCTTCCTCTTCTTCCGCCATAACGTCATAAGTATATATAGTATATAGTTATCCTCCGTATATATACATTAATTGATGTCCGTTTTCCTGATGTGGATTTTACCGCATCAAGAAAATCGCTCCCCTCCCACGTCCCATCGTATTTTCCGTGGCTCGCAATAAAAACAAACGCGATTTACATATATCGGGAGGGCACGAGCATCGCTCTCGAATTAATGAAATTCTCGGTGATTCAACGCTCGTTGTTTAGTTTACGTATAACCGCGGCACACACATATAACGGTCAACCTGCAAGTAAATATTGTGACAAGAGGAAGGGTATGTTTATATTTGCCCCACATTACGTTCGCTACCCTTTCTGTACACATACGCAAATTGGCTGGCGTTATGCGTGGATCATATCCTAAATGTGTTCTTTTCCGGTTTGGCTATCGGGACGCAAGACCGTTTCAATAGTAACTGATATATTTGCATATGCATATATACACAGATGCATTAAATATGAGACGATATATACCCACGTAGGCTTAAATACATATAAATTTGGGGTGTTTTAAATTTAAAATTAAAATCATAATTAGAGTAAAGTATAAAAACGAAAACGTTTTGGATTGATACTTTAACCTCTTCCACATAATAACATTTTATTATTTATAACAAAAATACTCCAAACTGTGGTACTGGTACTGCTGTAAACCTCTCCTAAACCCCTCACCACCCCTCACCCAGTGTTTCTGCTGATGATGATAGCTTTGCTATCGAAACGTACGTCCAGTTTAGTGCAGTTTGTGGTGAGGGGTCTAGGAGAAGTTTACATTTATTATTTGGCATTTTCATTACAAATAAAGTTGATAACAACCCCAAAATAATACTGTAAAGTAAAGAGAAACATATAATAGGTTTGAAAATCGATTTTTTTTTTATTCTTTTATTCGAAAAAAAAAAGTTTGAAGTTATTACTTAGATTTTTAAGTTATTCGCTCCTCACACTGACAATGAGAGAAATATCCTTTTCATTTAAGTTCATTTAAGTTTTTGCGTTTTCTATATGGCCAACATGATTTGGTGTTTCCTTGAAAAGGAAGATAATTTTAAATTCACGCATTTCTTCGGAAATAATACATTTTTCGTTCAAACAGTTTATTCTTTTGAGTGAAAGATATAGATAGTTGATTCAAGTCCTCTTTATTTTGAACTTGAAAACTATGCAGATTGGCAGAAAACCATAAGCGTGTTGATTCAAGAGATTTTTCCTTTTTTTCATAACATTTATTCATTTTAGACTTAAGCGTAAACACAACAAAATGCCGCGATCATTTTTCATCGAAATGAAAATGATTTTTCTCCAAAAATCCATGCACTAAGGAGGGATTTGCCGGTAGAATGTTGTAAATCCTAATAGTATTGGGAGTTGGTCGCAGTGACCCCACCTTAGCCGTGTGTGCCATTAAAGAAATCGTCCTTTCAATGGCGATAACTCCTATCAGATGTTGTTCTAGTAAGTATATCAGATTAGTATGTTACGATCGTAGTTTCCAGGTCTATTTGTGCCGAAATTATTATCTGTTACTGGAATGAAATAGGAGATACGCCATCTATGCGACAATTTCTCAACTACACATAAGTATCAATCTGCTCATCTGCTGTACTATAATAAACAGTTACTAAATTATTACTTGATTTAGGAATACTAAAAATATTCCTGTATTCAATCAAACAAATAATTTGGTTAGTAGATTTATTTGAAGCTATAACGCAATATTTATTAATTTACTAAATATTTACATGGAAGTAAAAATAAATATCGCATTTTATTTTCGTATAGCAGTGTTCTCCCCATATAGTACAGCAGGTGAACACATATACTTATGTGTAGTAGAGAAATTGTCGCATAGATGGCGCATCTCCTATTTCATTTCAATAACAGGTAATATTTCGCACAAAATAGGCTGGAAACTACGATCGTAACATACTAATCTGGTATATTTACCAGATTAAAATCTGGTAGGAGTCTTCGCTATTGAAAGGACGATTTCTTTTAAGGCACACTAGAGTACTTATAGGATGGTCACTGCGACCAACTCCCCCCAATCCTATTACTAGGATTTACAACATTCTTAACGGCAAATCCCTCCTTAGTGCATGGGTTTTTAAAGATAATTCATCTTCATTGCGATTGGAAGTGATCACGGCATTTTGTTGTGTTTACGCTTAAGTGGAAAATGAACAAATGTTATAAGAAAAAGGAAGAATCTCTTGAATCAACATGCTTACGGCCTTCTGGCAATCTGCATACTTTTCAAATTCAAAATAAAGAGGACTTGAATCAATTATCAATAAATCGTTCACTTAACCCTCCAGTACCCGTTTGAAATTTTATGACCAAGTACCCGTTTCGGTCTCTGGGACCGAATTAAAACTAATATTCTTCCTGTTGATAAATTGTTAGTAAAATAAAGGATATGACACACTTAACTTAGTTAGCTGCATTTATTTAAAGAATAACGCGCATATAAATTTACAACAACAAATTTAATTAGATGTAAATGTTAACAGACTCTGCAAAACATTATATGCAACCATCGCTGGTGACATATGTAACTCATGAAACAAGAAATGTAATATATTATTGATATTATTTGAAGTTGTGGTAACACGAATCGCATACAACGGTAATGTGTTCCAAACACATAAAATTTTTACATTTGCGACAGAAGTAACGAGTTTTTCGGTTTTTCTTACTATCGCAGTAGCAACATCTTCCCTTTTCGGGCATTGGTTCTGTATTTTCAGGATTTACTGCGTCTTCCATGTCACATATTTTACGAATGCGAAGTTTCATTGGCCGAGGAAGTCTTTGTAAAGTTGAACGCTGAAGTAAGTACCATTTCCATTGCAAGTTGTTTGAGAAATTGTCTGCGTAGCATTGAACTGTTAGAATTATTTGGTATATATACCACATAGGAATTAATTGCCGCAACGTTTAGACTGGAATAAAAAGACCAGTATTGGCCATCTTTGAGTACTTCGGGCACAATTATATGTGGAGCACAGCTGGTGAACCATGTCAACGCCACCTTTCATATGATTGTACATTACTATTATTTCCGGTTTATCTGTTTCCGGGTCCATAGTATCATCGTGATGCATACTAGATACTAATATGACATTCTTGTTTCTTTTAGGTATGTAGGAAACTAATGTACAGTCTTTGGTAAAACCAAACATACTTGTCTTAGCCGGACGTTTTACTGGATTCGAAAAGTCTTTCGGTAGTTCGACTTTATTCATTCTTAACGTGCCGACAGTTGTAAGTTTTTTATCTAATAGTTTGTTTACTAAACTCATACTGGTAAACCAGTTATCTAACGCTACGTTACGACCTGTATTATATATAGGTTCACAAAGCCTCATTACGATGTCAGCCGGAGCATTGCTTGTTTGAAATGGCCCATTTGGTTGTTTTCCTACATATACTTCGAGGTTAGCAGTATAGTACGTTTTTGTATCCGATAAAGCAAAAATCTTGATTCCATACTTATTCGGCTTTGATGGTATGTATTGTCGAAAGCCGCAACGACCGCAAAAAGCCTCCAGCTTCTCATCTACCGCAACGAATTCGGACAAACTGTAGCCAATTTTGCAGTTGTCGACAAATTTGTTGAAAAATTCTCTAATCGGGGATAATTTATCTAGTTCTTTCCTCTGGGCGCGAGTGTTTTTATCATCGAACCGTAACGCACTAAGAAGAAAGCGAAATCGATTCAGGGACATCGTCAGACGGAATACTTCGACACTTGACCCATCAGTTGCCCATAGCTCTGTAGTATTCAGCTGGTTAGCTTTCAAAATGCCAGCGTAGTACAATAACCCCAATAGAGCTAGAATTTCTAGTTTGTCAGTGAACCTAGAGTCGCTTGAACGTGAATAATTTTTGCTATTGACGCTATAAACTTGTTCGTAGTTTCTACGATCAGATCTAGCATTTAATCATTGATAAAACATTTCCATATATCTGGTGGTTCTTTTAGTGATTGTGTAGGTAATTTATATATAGGTAACCGAGTCACTTTATTTTCTGATCTTACCCTGACATTTTTTTCTTGGAACCAGTTTTGACTATTTACTAATGCCATCCTTACCGTAAAAAAGTCTCCAGTCATTTCTTCTTCAATGTCATCGTTTTCATGATCAGAAATTTATTGTTCACTCTCTGAATCAGTTTGCCTCTCTTCTAAATTATCTTCTTCCGAATCCGAAAGCAAGTCGTCGAATTCTGTTCATTATCATTGTCTAATTCGTTTAGGACTTCTTGCATTAGTTTTTCAAGACGTGCTTGTTCTCTTTCATAATCACCCATGACTAAAATCAACAACAAATCAAACCTACTTGAATGTTATTTGCATATTGCACTACTACATGCAACGCAGAAGAGCGTATTTACCTTCAAAACAGTATTTCTCCTAAGTTGATTTTGAGATAACGTAAATGCCCGTTTCGGTCTCACGGACCGAAAATGTGTCTAAAATATAAACAACTTCACAAATCTAGTTCACGTGGCATACTGAAGCCAAATACGTCAATTTGAGAAGGTACATAAAAAGCGAAGGATGGTGTGAATTAGCTTGCTTAGAAAAAGTATATTTAATACCCGGTCGGTCTCATAGACCGGGAACGGGTACTGGAGGGTTAAAAGAATAAACTGTTTCATTATTTCCGAAGAAATGCGTGAATTTAAAATTATATTCCTTTTGAAGGAAACACCAAATCATGTTGGCCATATAGAAAACGCAAAAACTTTTAGTTTAATGCAACTCCTTTTAAATGAAAAGGATATTTCTCTCAGTGTACGCATATAATACAATCCCTTTAAGGCTCATTAGTAGAGTAGTCGGACGTGTCTGCTTACACGGGCCGCACTCGCCTCGCGCTATACAGAACGTTTAGCCATAGTATTATCTTCAAGGCAGTACAATCACTCCTTGCGATACGTGTATCTAGTATCAGTATTAGTCGAGTCTTGAAGCGAGATATGTAGTACAATTCTCCGTTAACGTTTTACGCATTGTTTAAATTCGTACTTAAAGATTTTTCAAAATTTGGTTCACTTATTTCAAGTGGTAATCAAATAACAACTGCATTTTTCACACAATGTGACATAATTTTTAGAAAATCAGAAATATATTGCAAATTCACAGGTGTAGGCTTAAGGTATGTTATTTTTTTTTTTATTCAAAATATTTCAAAAAATGTAATAATAGTGGGAGGAGTATTAATTTGAAAATTAAAAGCTGTACCGAGTTGCGAAACATCCTGTACAAATATAACTAACACCTTCTTGCGGGTTTCGCCGTGTGTCAAAACTTTCGGTCGACGTTTCGCTGTTCATACTGACAGCTTCTTCAGGATAACTGAACTGATTCTCCATGGTCGGACATTCTTCTTATATACGCCCCTGGTGCATCCAACCGTGTAGTTTCCGCTCCATTGACCGTGACGGTTCGTAGTAGGCTCTTCCACGTGTTGCTAAGGTGGTACACTTCTTCTCTGTTAACGGTTTTATTCTTCTCTATTTCTATGGCTTCCCTGATGAGTCTTTTCCCGTAGTTCTTGGTGGTAGTTATTACTTTTACATTCTTGAAATCCATGTGGTGTCCGGTGTCGTGCATGTGTTCTGCCACCGCTGCTGATTGCTCGGCCCTTCTTAATCTTGCGTCCCTCTCGTGTTCTTTTATTCATATGTCGATGGCTCTTCCTGTTTGTCCGACGTAGCACTGTCCGCATTGGCATGTTATCTTCTGTGCGCCCCTTGGGTATCTTATCCTTTGCGGTCGGTAGATACTGCTGGATCGACGTTGCAGTCCCGAAGCGTACTTGTACGTTACGTTTCTTCAAAATTCGGCCTACTTTTTCGGTGACTCCTGCTATGTAAGGTAAACACGCCATCCCTATTCGTGGTTCTGTAGTTGTCTCTAGTGTCGTCTTGTTCTTAGTGGCTCTTCTTATGTCGATGTCGGTGTAACGATTCTTCTTTAATGCTTTCTCCAAATGTATCTTTTCACTGGTAAGATGTTGTGCGTCACTGATGATTTCGGCTCTGGATAGCAATGTTTGTATTAATGTCTTCTTCTGCATCGGGTGATGGTGAGATCTTGCATGCAGATATCTATCGGTGTGTGTCTTCTTTCTAAATACTGCGTGCTGTAGCATTCCCTCTTTTGTTTTCTTAACCATAACATCCAGGAAAGGGAGATTTCCATTCCCGCAAGAAGCTGTTAGTTATAGTTACACCGGCCATGAAAGTCTACGCAGTGTTATCCTGTACAAATGCCGATAATTTAACGTTATAGAAAAATCATAATTCTGCAAAAAAAAAAAAATGTTTAACGTCTTTCGTACCTATTTGTTATCGCTTGTAACTTATAGAGGACTTTCCTTTCAGTGAAACACCCTGTATATGCATAGCTAACGAGAAGATAATTAGAATTGAATAGCGGCGAGGGGAGTTTTCAATAACGCCCCCTCGACACTCCATCCATTCGTATTTTTTTTTTTATCATTTTCCTTCCGTAATTCCTTTTCCGAGATCTCGACCGGATATCTGGTCTGAAAAGAATTAATTCGAGATAAGGAGAAGGAATTAAGAATAATTATACTGAGACGTTTGAAAATGGAACGGGCGTATAATTTTTGACGTGTCAAACGCACTCCTCGTCCGCTTCTCGCCACGGCATTAATTTCAATGGAAAGTTTCATGACGAAAAAGTCAGTTCCGCAAATTGAAAATAACGCTTTCATACCGACCGAGCGAAACAAGGCAGTCTTTATAGTTTTTTTTTTTAACTGAAGTTCTACCATAATTGTAAATTTTAAAATATTAGTAATATTAGCAAAGAATTATGAATACGTAAAATTATTAATAAAAATCGTTTTAAAATTAACATTTCAGTAAATATAATTAAAATAATATTTTTTTAACGGACTCCACGCAATCGAAACTTCCCTAACAGCCAGAAATATTACATAGATATTTTTAAAAATATATTTTATAAATATTTTTCGTGAGAGGTTTTTGAATATATTTTTCATATTTTTTTTCTAAATATAGATAAAATATTCAATTAAAATATTTATTCCATATTTTAAAATTAATGTGAGCGCTATATTTTTTCTAAAATATTTATATGAAAATTCAGATTTTTTATGCAATCTATTTAATTTGTCAAAATGAACTAAAATTGTTCTTGGTCATTTAGAATGTATAACGTCGATAACGAAAAATTGAAACATACATAGAGTTGTCTAAAAGGCAAGAACTTGTTTTTTCACACTCACCATACAAGTTAATAATCAATAATTCTGGCATCTTTTAAGGCATATTGAAGGTTTATCAAATTAATCACTATTTTTTAATTGAAGTGTTCTAAATAAAAAAAACAAACGTATTTATTATCATTTTATTTGAATAAGCCAATAAAAATGACAAATACTCATTTTTAAGCCTAGCCTTGGCTGGTGTCAGGTACAACCCTTTGGCTTTTTTCCTATCTTCGGTAGTGGCGCTCTCATGGCGTTTCCTTGTGGCATCTAAAACAATGCCAATTGTATTAGATCATACCATGAATAAAACATCGTACAACATTATCAACACCTACTAATACATTTGGAGCATTTACAATAATTGGAGTGGTAGCTACATTCTAATACTTACGATACTTATTTTTACTTTATTTCATAATATTTGAAAACATTCTACGTACAAACAATAAAACAACCCAACGTATTCTAACCTCTATTTGAGGTTATGACGCTTATCTACCGAGATGAATCTCTTAAGCAAATCAACTAGCAATTTATCTGGTAGATGCAGCACATATATGATGCATAAAATTCCTACAATTATATTATTAAACGATTTCTGTACATAGCGATATTTAGCATTCTAATTATCTTATAGATGCCATGACATGTTCAAAGTTTTGCTTACCTCGTAGTCACCACAAAAACTAAAACACCCCGCAACAATTAATTACACAGTGAATCCTAATCTGCCCTAATTGTATATTATTATAAACTATAACATGTAACGGACAAACGAATGAAAACGTTGATGATACGCACGTGCGCGTATGCATTCTATGTACCTAATCCATAGACGCATAAACAATACTAAATCATATAACACCGGCACCGTAATGAATAGAGGTGTTGTGTTGACGTTCGCAACTTCCAAATATTACAAATAATATAATACAAAACGCAGATATATTAATAGAAAAGTTACAGCGCTCAACTTAGATAGTAATTAAATCATATTAGATATATATTATCTAATTTAATCTTTAAACTATCATTTTAAATAGGTATATACCTACTTAATATGTATGCATATTTTACCCATTTTATATTATTGGTCCTACGCACCAAATGTACAAAAGCAAAAATTCAATCTTTTTCTTTTATATGAAATAAATATTTACAGAAATACAAAGCAAAATATTCTTGCAGAGTTATGAAAAATATATTGAGAAAACATTTGCAATAAAATATTATTAATGCTACATAACATATATATTTTTTAAATGTTTTCCTAATATATTTGCTATAATATGTATATTTTATGCATATTATATTAATATAACTAATATTCAAGAAAGATTTAATATTTTTTAAATATTTATAAAATATGAAATAAATATAGTTGGTCACTGGGGTTGTTAGATTACATCCGAAACATGCAGAGGTTAAAACAGGAAATCCGAATCGTCGAATTCTCGCCAATAAACTTCGAAGCAGGGTGAGGCTGTTAGCAGCGCGAACGGAGTGTGTCCCGGCAAAAAGAGAAATAAAAATAAAAGCCGGATAAAATGAACTAACGCGCCCGGCGCGATTCTATAAATTATTTTAAGATGATAAAGGGGACACGCGCCCCGTAGCACATGGCCTTTATTGCCCCGGCTAATATCTTTTAATTCTTTCGCTACGGTATCGGCGCGTCCCATTGTCGGCGCGCCGAAACCCTTTGGATTCGTGTGCGCGTCGCAAACGGACACCGGAACAGATATATACGAAAGCGGAACTCGCCCATTGTCGTCGAACGTATATCTGCCCCAGGAAATCTTGTTAGATACGGTCGAATGGGGTTGAATTTTTTACTCATCTTATTGTTATTATTGTCATCGGGGTTATTAATAAAATTTAATACTGCTTTCACGGTTAATAAGAACGAAAAGATTGTATTTAAAAGCTCTGTTAGTTTCTAAGTACGCTGACAAACGAAATAATAGTATATAGTTATTCTTTATACAAGTAGATAAAAAATGTAGTTTAACCAATGAGAGGAAATTGTTAATAGCACAAGTCGATATATATTTTTTTTCCATAGTAAACTTTGCAGAAAAACTTATGCTACAAATAAATAAGGTATGCCTGCGCTCAGGAATATACAGGGGTTATCCCAACCATCCGAAGACGGAAAATTGCTCATATAAACTGAAAGTTTGGTTTTTAAATTTAAAAAATACATTTTGCATTTTGGAACATCCTGTATAAATAAACCAAAATATCACAACATGATATACATACGTCAGGTGATGAATAAATGAAATAATCGAAAACTTTTGGTCAAGATTTCAACATTTAATCTTTAATCTTGATTCTGCAACGTCTTTAAAAATACAAAGAATCCAGAATCTCTGTACTAGATTCATCTTCAACTTAAAACAGAGAGATCACGTATCTCCTCTGATTGGTCGTGCCGGTTGGTTGAGAATGGATAACCGTAGAGAGCTGCACCTGTGTGTGTTTGTTCATGGGGTCTTGATGAGAGGTTCGCCTAGGTATATCACGGAGTTGCTGATTCCTAAGGGCATGGTTCATGATAGGGATCTGCGTTATGTTGCTGGTCTAACTGTACAGCAACATCGTTATGCAATGTTCACCAGATCTTTTTCCTATGCATCTGCCAAATACTACAATGCCATTCCGCACAGTTTTAAAAATTTCAACATCATTTCCTTTAGACAACACGTAAAAAAACTATTCCTGCAGAGACAGACATCTCACGTTGGCTGAACGCTTATGTGTGTTACGGTATATCAGTCAGCTTAATCAGGTTTCCTTTTTTTTATGTTATTCTTCTTTTCCCTTAACGCCATTTATTTATTTAAACATTTATACATGTATCTAAGGTTAAGTAGAACAGCATTGCTGGACTTCGCCTTTGATTGGATGTTTGTAATTCAATTTCCAATAAAGACCATTTATTATTATTATTATTATTAAAAATCGCGGAGGAATTAAACTTTCAATCTTTTTCACATAAAACAACAAATAGCTAAACAATTGACGATCAAAACGATTAAAGTATTTTAATGTACTATTAATTGTTTAAACAAAGCTTTGAAATTAACAAACACATATGATTAATTTAAAACTTACATTGAGAGAAATATCCTTTTCATTTGAAAGAAATTGCATTAAAGCAAAAGTTTTTGCGTTTTATATATGGCCAACATAATTCCGTGTTTCCTTGAAAAGGAATATAATTTTAAATTCACGTATTTCTTCGGAAATAATATATTTTTCGTTGAAACAGTTTATTCTTTTAAGTGAAAGATATTGATGTCCTAGTTAAGTTCCCACGCACGGTATTTCATATGATGAAAAATTTTAACAAATTGTATGATTAGTACGTTTTTGCATTACTTTATTTTTAGTTGTATCTACCTTAGTTCTTTGTAATTATAGTTTTTTTTCAAAAGATATGTACATTGCCGTTGGCCACTTAATTCTTGTAAGGTTATGTTTATATTTTATGTTTATATGATCTATCCATGTTTACTTTTCTTATTGATACATGATTTTATTTTGTTTAGACAACCATTCTTACTTCTTACGTTAATGTATATGTATACACAGTTTAGTTTATTTGTTGTCCTGTAAATAGTGTAATACTGTTGGACAAATACAGTTTATTATTATTATTATTATTATTATTATGATAGTTGATTCAAGTCCTCTTTATTTTGAACTTGAGAATTATGTAGATTGGTAGAAAACCGTAGGCATGTTGATTATTTGACATTTACTCATTTTAGAGACTTAAGCGTAAACACAACAAAATGCCGTGATCATTTTTAATCGAAATGAAAATGAATTATCTCCAAAAACCTAAGGAGGGATTTTCCGTTAAAATGGTGTAAATTCTAGTAGTATTGGAGGAGTTGATCGCAGTGACCACCCTAGCAGCATTCTAGTGTGTCGTTAAAGAAATCGTCCTTTCAATGGCGATGACTCCTATCAGATGTTGTTCTAGTAAATATACCAGATTAGTACTTTGCGATCGTAGTTTCCAGCCTATTTTGTGCGAAATATTATCTGTTACTGGAATGAAATAGGAGATGCGCCATCTATGCGACAACTTCTCTACTACACATAAGTATATCTGTTCATCTGCTGTACTATATGGGGAGAAAACTGCTATACGAAAATAAAATGCGATATTTATATTTACTTCCATGTAAATATTTAGTTAAATTAATAAATACTGCGCTAGCTTCAAATAAATCTATTAACCAAATTATTTATTTGATTGAATAGAGGAATATTTTTAATATTCCTAAATCAAGTAATAATTTTAGTAACTGTAACCAAATGCATGAAAAATTGTTGAAAACAACAAGATCGTTTTTCCAGTGTATAACAGTTTTAAAACCTTCAAAACATTATATACTGCTGTAAAATTCCTTGGCTTATAAGTAAATCAGCATTAACTGAAAAGATTCCAATTATCTCTGAAATTTCTTTAACCTCGCGCGAAAAATATTCACTTTTGTTCATTATTGTTTGTGTATCTGAGACTTATGCACGTGGGAACACGAATAAAACTGAAATACTTCCGCGTAAAAAAGCACTCAGCTTGAATACAGGTGCTTGCATTTTCCGTTAAATGGAAAAAAGTTTTAAATCAATGTATACACGCGTGTCCACGCAAATAAATCAAAATATCCGGCTTTTTTATTTAAAATACTGTTTATAATTCAATAATACTTATGAATAAAACTAAAATCCCTCCGCGTAAAAAAGCACTCAGCTTGAATACAGGTGCTTGCATTTTCCGTTAAAAGGCAAAAGTTTTAAATCAATGTATACATGCGTGTCCATACGCAAATAAACCAAAACGTCCGGCTTTTTTATTTAAAATACTGTTTATTATAATTCAATAATACTTAAAAGAAACTAAAATATATTGTTAAATATATACATAATAATAACAATATAATATGTAATGTATATTGTCTTACTTAAACAGAAGTTAGTTAATAAAGACATTATAAAATATTAATCAAAACTAAGGTGCATTCCATTTAATTACGGTTATCTTTCGTCGAAAAGCATGTACCTAAGAAGGAAATAGTCTTCCGGCAAAACAGCACGCTACTTTCAATTATAAAATAAACACTTTACTGAGAAAAGGTATTCTTTTCGTTGAACATGTTAAACAACTTTTCATTTAATGCAATCTCTTTTCTCAGTGTACTCTTCATGCAATTAACTGGGCCGCTAAAATCTCAAAATCTAAGTATCTAGTATTTATCTTTCAGATTGTACAAGTCGCATTTCATTGTTTGCTCCTCGTGTTACCCATAAACGTTGCACCTTGAGTTCGGAAATAAATTTAACCCTACCCCCTCCCTGTCTCTTCCGCTCACCTCACCGATTGTCGGTCGTTTATCAAAAACGCCGGCACCTAGATGAAATACGACCGTACGGTACGCATACGAGTACGGATAATCCACTTGCGAAGGCGATAACTCATCGTGTCGATGTTGTTTGTTGCTGCCGCGTTGTTTCGGGATATTTTCCTTTTTTCGACCGGGTACACATTCGTCCGTCCGGCCGTCCAATCCCGGAGGCACGCCTGCGTGTGTGTGTGTGTGTGTGTTTTCGCATTTGTTACTCTTACCGGGTTAGGTAATAAATTTTAAAGTTTCCAGAACCGCCCGACCCCGCTTCGGCCCGCGCTACAATCGCGGAATCAATTCCGATCCAATAAATACTGATTTACGGACTGCAGTCGCGTGAAAAGTGTTTTATTTAGCAGTAAAGTGACACATAAATCGTACTACCTAACTGTTAACTAATAGGAGGGCGAATAGGAATACCTTCCGTGGGTACACTGATGAAATAGATTCTTTACACTAAAGGAATTAACTTTATTAAAGCATATATCATTGTTTACATTCAATAAGACGACTAGTATTTCCGATAAAACAGATTTTTCTATTCAATTATGTATTAAGATACCTTTAAATTATGACTATAATACGTAAAATTAGAAATAAAAACTCTAAAGGCTACGAAGACATCTACCATCTCAGATTCTAAATTTTTTGATGGACTTAATTAATCTTTCACGCCAAAATTCTATCTTTCCATCGTGTTTAAAGCTTGCAAGAATTACACCAATACATAAGAATGGAAACGGCCTCGCATTGTCAGATTACAAACGTGTCTCTGTTCTCTCGACTCTGTCAAAGATATTCGAAAAGGTTGTTGATTTCAGAGTTAGAAGAATCTTTGAAGGCCGAGGGTTTGCTTTCCTGCTATCAGTTGTTACTAATTGCGCTCCTTTTCAATAAATTCAACGATCAGGATTTGGTCTCCCAAATTAGGTACTTCTTTTACCCTAAGTTCGAACTAAAGCAAAATAGGTCCTAAAGGACAGGACCGGATTACCAAAACTAATAAAGTTAACAACCGAAAGAAAAGTCAGTTTACCAGTGACCTAAATGATATGACGGCATTAAACTAAATGAATGCCGGCTTACGCTAACTGCTCGTAAAACCCTTTTCAGGAAAATATCGATGCAACGAACACTTCTCCTGGCAGCCCCAGGTAAAACAGAAAATGTACTCGATATTGGAGATTCCTCACGTGTGACAATATCCCACAACAAACGTGGTAACTAATAAAATTTCACGGAGCAACTAACAGGGCGTGTAATGTTGTAAGAACCTTCTCTGTGCGTCTCCCATGCTTAACGAGAGGGGGGAAGCAGGAAAATGCAACGTTAATCAAATAAGTCACGGATAAATTAACAATGTGGAGTAATTCACACACAAGAAAAAGGTTTTAATGAACGAAACTTGAACTAATAATTGAACAATGAAAAGCTATTTTGACCGACAATGAATGAATTACTAATAATTTGGAAATGAATAACGAAAATGAGACATTACGTTTTTGACTATCACCGTTAAAGATACGTTGAAATCAGCAAGAAGTACGAAACTTAGCTGCTAGATGGCGTTGCAGGGTCTAATTATTAATTTAATTAAAAATAATCTTTAAATAAAATCCATAAATGTGATACCTTTTATGATTTTCTGTTTCATATTTTCGATACTGTTAACCAAAAACAAATGGCAGCCACCGTATTTTGCGACCTATCTAAAGCATTTGATTGTGGTCCCCATTCACTTCTACTTAACAAGGTTGAAAGGTATGGCTTTAGAGGCAAAGTTAACGACTGGTTCCGCTCATATTTGACTGATCGTCGCCAATTTGTGCGGTTGCAAGTTGACAATGACAATGTCGATTCGGCAGTTGGCCGAGTCGTGTGTGGTGTGCCGCAGGGCTCAGTGCTTGGACCGACGTTGTTTTTAATATTTGTTAATGACCTATGTATGCATATGTAGCCCGCCAATCACATACGGTTACACACACTTTTAATCATTTGACGAATTTATTAACCATAAATTTTGACCAGCCTCCTCATAGTGAAGGTGTTCATTGTTTTATTTTTGCTTATTATATTTTTATATGTTTATGTATTGTCAGACAACATGCATTTCTTTATTGGCAATAAATCTATCTATTTATCTATACAACTCGTGAAAATTTTATGATCGAGTTATAAGCAGAGATGTTTGGCTAGCGCGATCCCCAGACCTTACTCCGTTATATTTTTCTATTTTCGGATTGGTAAAAAATGAAGTATACAGGGTGATTCTCAATATATGCAACAAACTTTAAGCGCTGATTCCTGGAGTTGTTTTGATCATAATAGTTCATAAGAACATAAGTCCAAAATCGCTTAGTTCTAAAGTTGTACAATGTTTAATAGTAAGCTAACATAATTAATATTTTTATTATAAATTAACAAAATAATTAGTAAAACAAAATTAACTTATACCTATACTAACTGTTGAAAATGACCGCCTCCAACTGCAATACAAGCTTCTATCCTCCGTCGTATTGACTGGCGAGTCCAGTTTAAAATACCAGGGGTATTTCGAATTGTTTGAAAAGCTGCGATAATACGATTCTCAGTTCATCGACATTTTCAATGGGAGTCGTATAAACTAATGATTTAAGGTGACTCCAGAGAAAAGAGTCCAAAGAATTTAAGTCTGGAGACCGAGGAGGCCACGGTTATGTACCTCCCCGTCCTATCCACCGATCTGGATACGTATTGTCCAAAAACTCGCGAGCAACTAAACTAAAATGTGCTGGAGCACCGTCATGCATAAAATACATTTGTAATCTTAATTGCAACGGAACTTCTTCCAGCAGTAGTGGTAGCTCCTCTTCAAGAAAATTGCGGTATACCTCGTCATTTAACCGCATCGGTAAAAAATGTGGACCTATCAAGTGATCTCCAACAATTCCGGCTCACACATTGACAGAGAATTGATGTTGATGACGGGCATTCACTAGTTCGTGCGGATTTTCTTCGGCCCATATGTGATTATTATGAAAATTAATAATCGCGTTTCTAGAGGAAGTAGCCTCGTCGGTGAAGAATATTTGAGCCAAATAGTCAGGATTTTGTGCGATTTTGTGTTGCATCCATTGACAAAAAGCCACTCTTTGCGGAAAATCTGCCGGCAAAAGTGCCTACACCAGTTGAATGTGATATAGATACAACAGTTGATCTTTCAATATTATCCAAACTGTGGCCTAAAGACTAATGTTTAAAGCAAACGCAATTTTTCTGGTGCTTGTAGTAGTAGGATGTTCCTCAATTTAATTTAGTACCATTTCTTCAACTTGTGGAGTTCTCACTGTAGATGGGTGCCCGTTATCAGTCGTCCGTTTTTTTAAAATTTCCCGTTTCATTAAGACGTTGGTGAAGAGGGGCAAATATTGAATGATGCGGGATGATACGGTTCGGGTATCGTTCTTCATAAAGACGTCCAGCAGCACGCGAATTTCCATTGGCAAGAGAGTGTAAACGAAATGCATATCACACATCTCAGCATTCGTGTAATTCATTTTAGAAAACAGAAACTGGCAATAAACTGAATGAATACTCTGACAACTATTGACAAATAAACAATTCCCTCTCAACACAATAGTTTTTGAAGAACCAACTGTGATAGTATATCGTGTTAGTCATAGTTCATAATTTATTATTAAACATTCAATAACTTTAAAACCAAACCGTTTGTACATATACTCATATGAACTTTTATGATCAAAATAACCTCAGGAATCAGCTCTTAAAGTTTGTCGCATATATTGAAAATCACCCTGTATAAGACAAGAATTAACAACTTGACTTGATGAATACAATTACAAATAAATGTAATGAAATAACATCAAAAATATTGCAGAATATTTTTGATAACATGAAACGTCGTATTGCATCATTATGTATTCAACAGAATGGTGACCATTTTGTCAAAAGCGGTAACTTCATTGAACTATAAAACATTTGAGTGGGGCCTTCCGTCAGTGTAGCTTTAAAAAAAAAAAACAGATATAATTCATATTTCCTCCATTTTTTTTTTAAATTTTTCCGTCTCTTCGCGTGTTAAGTGTTCGTATTCAAATTAGAAATTTCTGGAACGCTTTTTCGCCTGTCTAGTCGAATTTCCCGTGGCGAGAACAAACCCGAAACGAGCCGCGTTTCCTCTCGGCTACAATACTGGCGCTATTAGACGGCAGCAGCGCCCTCTGGCGATCGGACGGCGCTACGTTTAAAAGGAACGATCCGGGAAACCGGGGGAGCAGCCGGTGAAAAATGATTTAAAAATTTAATTATCTTGACATCAACTGCGGAAAATCGTAAAAGTGGAAATACGCCTTTCAAAACCAATTAACTTAAAAATACGCCGGCCCGGTTACTGGCTTGATGGGCGGTTGACGTAAAATCGGTACAGAGGATGGGGGAGCGGAAGGGAAAAGATGACGGCGAGGGGAGGGGGAGAAAGCGCTAAAAAGAAAAGGACCGGAAACGCGCGAGAATGCCCGATTACGCCCGCGTCTAACGTCTTGAGATTTTCTGGACGCGGAAGAGAAAACCAAAAAGAAAAAAACCATCTCAGAGGAGCAAATAAATTGGAATTATTTATCTCCCTCAGCCCTCAACCGAACCGGGGCATCCCCCTTTAGCGTAGACACCCGTAACTAATCCGGTTATTGCCAGTTGTTCGTCGACGGCTGACGCGGATAAATAAAACAAGATTCCCTATTAAAATATTTTTAATATAAATAGGGGCGGGCGGCACGGATCATTAGAATAATTAAATTTGCATAAATTATATTGGTTTGGACTGTCAGGAAGGGGGACGCATGGAAAACAGACGTTCCCTTTTTTGCTCTCTGTATTAGAACGTTTGAATCTTTTCTCATATATCCCACTCTATGTTGTAACATTTACCTTAAAATATGTAACGTAAAACGTTAAAAATAACAATGCGTTTGATATCAGTGGCGGCTCGTGAGTTATGAAAGAGGGTGGGCACAAAATAAGAACTTGCCTATCTTTTGTACATAAAATCCATTCTCCTATTTTACATGCAGGAAAAGACGTCTATATGACTTTGTTGTAAAAATGCGTTCAGTCGATCTTCTGACATTGTGCTTCTCAGAAAAGTCTTAATGCGTTTGAAGGTGGAAAAACACCGTTCACATACTGCTGTCGACATGGGAGTTGTACAAATAATATCCAACAGTTTATATGTTTCCGTCAAAACTTTTTTTAAGTTGTTGTGTGTTATGAACACTAAAAGTGGCAAAACACCACTTGGTGGAAAAACATCGATCACATACTGCTGTCGACATGGGGGTTGTACAAATAACATCCAATAGTTTATATGTTTCCGTCAATTTTTTTTTTAAGTTGTTGTGTGTTATGAACACTAAAAGCAGCAAAACACCACCTACATCTACGTCACCCATATCCTCGCGTTCATAAATTACTGAAAATTTACTTTTCAATTTTATGCTCTCCAACATAGGATAAGATTTCACATTTTTTTTTATACACATAATTAACCGACGCAAAATATGACGATTTTTTCCACATCATCGTTGTACTTAATTTTATGTCGCAAATAAGCACTGTCTAACTATTCACGTATGTCCACTTTGCCTATTAGAACATTAAAATCCACGCATGCATTCATGTGAGAAACGGAATTTTCGTGTTTCTTTACCCTCTCTGCGATATGCTTTAAATCATTTAACCCTTGTTTATTCCACGCACTGACCTCTTCCTTAAAAATTAAGCAGATAAAACAAAATAGTTTATTGGTTAGTGAACATCCGCACATCCACTCATATTTTTATTAAATATTCTATTGTAAGTTCGAGTTTTACTTGTGGAAGTGTAGTTTATTTGAAGATCAGGAATAGGCCTTCCTTTCTCTTTCATTATTTTTTAAGATTTTGCACTCAATTAACTTCCATCATTAATAATAAAGTTGAGTCACTTCAAGTCTTTGAAATCACACATGTGCGATACGCGTTGAAAACGATGCAGTCGCAACGAATGCAAGACGTTAACTGGGGACACGGCATTGCGTGCCCCGAAGCGACCGTATAAGCGCATATAGCGAAGATAAACGAAGCCGTCCGATTCATACTCCAAATAGGTACATCGGAAAGAGTGCCCCGGAACATAGTTCGCTTCGCATATACCCTAGGGTCTACGGTGCGGAAGGAAACTTTGATACCATCGTTATAAAAATACGTAAAAATAATAAAATAAAATAATGCACTGAATTATATGCGAATTTCTTTCTGTGTTTTCTTGGTGGTTGGGTGGGCACGTGCCCTTGTGCCCTTCAGTACTAGCCGCCACTGCTTGATATGCAGGCGTCATGCATAAAAATTGCAATGAATTTGCGTATATGGTATCACTGCATAACCGTTGTTTGTCATCGGAAATGTAAAAATTAATTCCGTTTTAAGGGGAACAAACTATCAAGGCGGAAAATGTGTAACAACGGAGATAACTTTATGCGTGATTTTGTCAATTAGAAAGAATAATAGCGGCACAAGCATTGGGGGTAGTATCGTGGTGGTGTTATGTCGTTGACAATAAAATTTGAAGAAAATACATCATAGCTTTGTTCGTAGGAGTACATTAAACGCAATCACAAAATCAGTGTCAAATCAGACGTAATTTAATTGGTTGAAAGAAATTGGCAACTTCAATCCAACTCATTTGATTGGCTCTGACTACATGTGATTATTCCAAGATTAACAAAGCTTATACCTACAATTTTACTTGAAAAACGAACATAAATAACAAAATATTAAAACAAAAATGGCCCCAGCATTCAATATTGTCACGCGCCGCCACTGATTATGATGAAAATTTCAGGAATAACTTTCTTTATTATATTTATTATTTCAGTTTCATAATTTTTGCCGTGAGAAAGATATGAATGGTAGTTCATTTTGAAATACTATAGTTATTAATTTATACGCGATGATTACCATAACTCATAAATATTAGATATTTTTAAACACATTTTTTTATTGCGGGAAGTGTCTAAACCGAAATCCATATGTCACCGCCATCTGCATGTGTTTCTACCTTCAATAGTCTTCTAACTCATACGCTTACTTTAGATTTTTCTACCGTGATAGTGAGGGACACTCTTCCCCTATAATGTCCAGCACTGACGTATACTGATGACGCGTCTGGGAATGCATATGCTGACTACCGCGTGACTCGATCAACCAATCAACAGCCAGTGGGCCAAAATACAGCTAGCTCTCCACTTCAACAAAACACAATTTTAACCTCACTTTTGTTCATAAAATTCCTATAATTCGCATAACTGCAAGGATCGTACGACGTTATTTTATTCCATATAATGTAGCGTAAATAATATACATATTCAATTGTCTAATATACAATATATACAACTTCAGACTGAAATAACGTAAAAACGCTGAATTTCTTGACAACGAACACGTTAGTCATAACGGTTGTGGTACCTCATAGGAGAATTGCGGCAAAGAAAGAGAGAGAGACGATTAATGATTGAATATTAGGATACATATAGGAGGACTTCGCTTCACTTTTTCTCACTGCTTGTATCGTGCATATTAAAAAAAAAAAGGAAAATAGTAGATGAAATTTTTTCCCCGGTGTGCAAAACGAATATTTCGACACGCAAGTGCATTTGACGGTGTGATTTTTCACGTCGCCGTTTTGACAAGGGCCCTAACTGACCAAAGGGAATATGTCGCCTGCCCTTTTATACGAACGTGCGACATATTGAAAACGCTACATAAACGTTCGCGAAATTAGGGGGACACCCGACCGCGCGTACGCCGTTCGAAAAATAGTTACGGCATCGACGAGGGCGCGGAAAAAAATTGTGTGTAGTAGCTTTACGCACCGGAAGATTTATTTGTATTCATTTATTATTATTTATTTGTAGTAGCTCTTGGATATTCGTTGCCATTGTTGTGACTTGCTTTACAACTGCCTGGTTTGAATATTGTAACTTTTTGTAACTGAAGTGTTCGCGTTATTATGTTATTATATTTGGCGGGTCTGGTTCTAGAGTGGTTCATAGCTTTGTTCTTTTTTGATAAACTGGATGGACTAATTTAGGTAGAGTACACTGAAGCGTTCTTTTTAACTGCTCTAACACTGTACTAGAACTATGGGAGAGCCCACAAGTTCGAATCTCACTCTGGTCAGTTACGGTAACCAATAAGTTTGTTCGCGTCGCATGACTATTTGAACTATTATGCACTTTTGCACACAAAAGTTCTTAAAGTGCAGAATAGTGCAAATAGTTCATGCGACGATTCCCGGAATCGCAATGATGATTAGGAGGGAGATTTGGCTTTAGGGGTACCTCGAAAGAAATCAATTGCTTACACTTTATCGGCCTCGAAAAAAAAATACAACAGTCCTTTCATCTGCCCTAACCTGCGAGGTAGTGCAGCGGTGTAGTTTAATATAGCAGCGCTGCCCTTATTCATTTGTAAGTACAATGCTGTTCTAGTACATTGCTAGTGCTGCTAAAAAGAACAAAGTTAATATTTTTCCTGAATATTCTAGTGGAGTCACACTAGAAACTTCGATTGTGTATCGATAAAGCCTATTAGAACGCCCTCTATGAGTGGCTTGACAATCTAATGTGATGTTTGGTAACGCAGTCGAAAGTTATAATACAAGATTCAAATAGGGGCGGGTAACAATGTGTTTTGCAGTGTTTAAAGAAGCAAATGATTCCAAATACTTATTGATTTAATTTTTAATAACTAATGTTTAAAAATATAAAATTAAATTAAAAAGTAAATTTTCGATATGTAAATGGATTAAAATCCTCTTTGTTGTTTCGTCCGAACTGGAGTATTAAAAAGTATAACAGTACAATCTTCTGGTTTGTTGCAGGTAGAGCAGCCCTCCTCGGAAGTATTCCCTTCTCATTCGGAATCCTCCTGTAATAAAATGGATAATATGTATTATTATTAAACTTGTAATAATTGTTAACATATTTGTACTATTATTGCCATAAGTAAATAAATATTTTAATATAAAATTTTGCTTTATTTTGCAAAACCATTAGTTTTAGTTGTGACGCCATCTAGCGGGATGTTCGGAGCATAAATTGTGCGATATAGTGGCGCCATCTAGCGGTGTGAATACGCTAAATTTCTGCTCCGAAAATGCCGCTAGATGGCGTCACTAATTTTGAATTATATAGTGGCGCCACCTAGCGGTGGAAATTTGCAAAATTTCTGCTAGGAAAATGCCGCTAGATGGCGCCACTAATTTTTAATTATATAGTGGCGCCATCTAGCGGTGAAAATTTGCAAAATTTCTGCTCGGAAAATGCCGCTAGATGGCGCCACTAAATTTTAATTATATAGTGGCGCCATCTAGCGGTGAAAATTTGCAAAATTCTGCTCGGAAAATGCCGCTAGATGGCGCCACTAATTTTTAATTATATAGTGGCGCCATCTAGCGGTGAAAATTGCAAAATTTCCGCTCCGAAATTGCCGCTAGATGGCGCCACTAAATTTTTAATTATATTGTGGCGCTATCTAGCGGTGGAAATTTGCAAAATTTCTGCTCCGAAAATCCCGCTAGATGGCGCCACTATATAAATCGAAATTGGTAGCATTTGAAATACTACTAAACTTCCTCGCTAGATGGCGCCGCAGTTTTATTTTAGTTTTCAAATGGATCATAAATAAAACAAAGGAATTTGTTCTTGTGCATTTATTAATTCATAATATTCCCTCCAAAATACAACCGTCTTTTATGTATTACAATGGCGACTGTAGAGTCAACCCGTATCCGTATCCGGCAATTCCAAAGTATTTACCGTAGCAGTGCTTACAGTAGATCTCGCCCTGGTTCTCGTAGACGCTGGTGACCTCTAGCGGCTTGTGACAGCAGTAGCACGAGAAACAACACGTGTGAAAGGCACCGCCCGAAGCCATTATCTTCTCCGCGTGGTACACCTGCGCAAACATTCATCAATTTAAGCCCTGAGCATCTCAGAGTAAAGAGCGCACACTAACCTTTCTGCCACATCTCCTGCAACAAGGAGCCCGCTCGCAATCCACTGTCTCCGCTTCAAGTTCAGGTCGCAGTCGCAAGGGTTCGGCGATCCGCACGTGCAATACTTGGGCTGGCACGGCGGCGGGCACGGGTAGTAGCAGATCCTCTCGCAGGGATTGGGCTCGCAGCACTTAACCGGCGGATAGCAGATGGGCTTACGGGCCGGCGGACAATAGGGGCCCATGCAGCAGGGATCGCAGCATGGGTCGCAGCACGGGCTCGGCGGGCAGCACGCACTGGGAGGGCAGCACCTCTTCGGCGGGCAGCATCTCTTCGGCGGGCAACACTTCGCCGGCGGACAGCACTTCTTAGGCGGACAGCATCGCATTGGGCAGTCGACTTTGGCGCAAGGGTCGCAGGATCTGGGACAGGCGAATCTGCCGGTCAGTCCTTTGTGGGCGCAATTGCAATTCTCCGGGCAGTAGCAAGATCCCTTGCAGCTGTACAAAAACAGAGACGATACAAACGATTAGTGTCAACCAAACAGACGGTTCCAAAATGCTATTCGGATAGAAAAATTATTATAACGACTCACCTCAAGGGAAATTAAAAGAGACGCACTCTCTGACAAGAAATTTTGAGTGACTGGCAAGTTTATTTACCTGTCAAAATTTCTTACTATAGAAACTGTCTGCTGATATGAATGTCATGTTACAAACTTTTGTCAAGTGAAAATGTCGGCATCTTGAATTGACACATGCACAAATGACGGATAAATTCTAGTATAGATACAAGTAAAGGTCGAAAAATAACTTTCTGGCTGTCGAATATGGATGTGGCTAGTGTTCTTACGTGCAAAATTGGTGAATAAGATCGGAGGATAAAATCATAAGAAAAATTTGCTTCGCCCTCTCATTGGTTTATAGTAACCACGTGTCAAATTGTATGTGTTGTATGCATTTAGAAAGCTACGTTATCGACATGGCATTGATTTGTAAATAACACACAAGACCTCATCAGACTGTGTAATAAACATGCATTGAACCAAAAAGCATTTCAATCTGTGTCAGATCGTTGGACGGATATACAAAGACTTCTGCTGTATGTTAACACTTACTTGTCGGCCACCTTCTTATCGTGGTTCCTGCTGTAATAGTTGTTGGTTTCCCTGGGTGTTGGGGCGGCGCAGGAAGACCCCGGTCTCATGTAACGACACGGACTGCAGCTCCGCCTCGGACTGCACGATCGGCACCTAGGCATGATAGCTGTCTCACTCTGAGATTTCTTCTTTTTCCTCTGCTCCTGCAGCAATTTATCCTTCCGTTAATGTTCGATATAGAAGGACGTCACCTTTTTTTTGTTGTTAATTTATCACTTTCTGTTAGAATATATGTGCGTATCCAGTCGCTCTGTCTTCAATTACCATTTTATTTTTTGCATTTAGGGCTACAGGGGTTGCAACAGGGCGGACAGCGCGACAACAGTGTGGGAGGCTCGCAATCGTCCTGCGGGCGAGAAAAAGTACAGTACGTTTCTCAATCCTGCCGATATCCTGTTGTGATGACCATAAGGTCTGATTTCGGTGGTGCGTCTGGCGACTACAGTTAACTGCAGACGTTGACGCGCAAATCTATGTTTCCAGTGATGCGTTTTGGTGCGGTACTCAATTAACTAATTAGTTTTAGTCAAATTAAATCGACTTTGGCGCAGGAATCGCAGGATCTGGGACAGGCGAATCTGCCTAATTAGTTTTAGTCAAATTAAGCCTTAACTTATTGGAAGTAAACCATCGGGCCAGCTCACTAAAAAGTCTATTTGCTACAGTCTGTACCTCCACAGGATTCCTGCCGACGACAGTGGATAATGTATCATCGGCGTATATAAAAAGGGATTGTCGAATAAATAAAACAATGTCTTTCATAAACATTAAAAATAAAATTGGCCCTAATATTGAACCCTGCGGAACTCCGATGAATACAGGAAGACATGATGTCTTCATCATGAAGGATATTTTAACAAATGGAACCCTACCTGCAAGATACGAAACGAATCATTCCGGCACCACCCCACGGACCCAATACCTATCTAATTTGTAATAATTAAGGTGTTCATGATTGACACAATCGAAGGCTCTAGAAAAGTCTTGTGAAAACTCCTGCTGGATTAGTTACCTTTATGACCACATGGTTGCTGCGAAAAATGGCTTTTTTTCTGACCTATGGACAAGATCGCTGTGCTTTGCAGCAACTCAGACAAGCATATTTCGAAAAATCCTGTTCATCATTGCGAAATGGATTCGGGCGACCTTGGCAAGTACACAGGTCTGTGCCAGAACTCTTCTGACAGAGGCTAGAACGAGTATGATGACATTGAAGCGTCATTGTGGATGGAAGAATACGTCGATTGCTAAAAAGCATATTTAGAGGACAGTAAGAAAGTATATCTTCAAAGAATAACGTTTCAAGGATGCTGACAAGCATACCTTCTGGATCTGACTTTTCCTTGCAGAAACAATGAAGCATGAATGAACGTTTGCTCCAGGCAGTCTAACTATTACTGGATCCTTCCATAATTCAACTAAGTGTTAAGTAGATGCAAAAGGTTAATTCCATATTTTGTAAGATTATCAGTGCAAGTAAATAATAAATTCATCAAAAACTGTTTTTTTTGTGCATATATGTCAGCGCAGGCATTAAGTACAAAACAATAATGAACAAGTATGACGTAGGGATAGCATTCCCTTTTACTGTAACTTCTTTTATAATTCTCATTTTCATTGTAAAAAATTAGAGGATACTTTTTAGCTTCCTCTATTAAAATTTCATCATCATTTGTCGAAATCCAAGCATGACTGGTTTCTCGAGCAGTAGAAGCGCAGTCGTTGCAACCCGATCGCAAGTTTACCAATTCACCGAAATCGTTCCAACATAAAATACATAAAAACAGTCACGACATTGCAATCGCAATGGCAAGACCCAGTCTCCAGACGCACCACCGAAATCACACCTTAAAACCTACCAGGCACAGCGTGACGGGTTGACACTTCTCCGTCTGCGGTGGCGTCTTCCTCAAACGATAATGCTGCGTAGGTACGCACGTTTCCACCACTTGTTTCCCGCAACAGGTGCAACAAGGGTCGCAGCACGGTTTGCAAGGTACCGGAGCGCAGCAAGGATTGCACGGATCGCAAGGATTACAGCAGGGCGTCGGGCAAGGATCGCAGCAGGGATCGCAAGGCGGACAACACGAGGGAGGGGGACAGGTAGTGACACAGCACACTTTCGTCTTGCAAGGGTTGCAAGGATCGCAAGGATCCGGACAAACTACGCAGGTGGTAGTGCAGGGATCGCAACAAGGTTCGCAGGGATCGCAGCAGGGATTGCAGGGCGGAGGACAGCAGGGTTTACAAGGTGGAGGACAGCACGGCTTACAAGGTGGGGGCAGCAGGGTTTACAGGGAGGGGGACAGCAGGGTTTACAGGGAGGGAGACAGCAGGGTTTACAAGGAGGGGGACAACAGGGATTACAAGGAGGTGGGCAACAGGGTTTACAAGGTGGCGGGCAACAGGGTTTACAGGGCGGTGGACAGCGGGGTTTACAAGGTGGGGGAGAACAAGGTTTACAAGGAGGGGGGCAACAGGGATCACAAGGAGGGAGACAGCAGGGGTCGCAAGGCTTAGGACAGGGACCACAACAGCAACAGCTGTAGTAGCAGGAACAGCAGAATATCTCACCGTTGTAACAGTAGACAGAACAATTATCCAATAATTTTCTGCACTTGTCTGCAAGGTGTAGAAGAAAAATTAAATAAAATAAACTTCCGTCAATAGTTGTAAAAAAATGGAATTAATAAATGTAGAGATTATGCAGGGTGTATCAGATATAGAGGTAAATAATTATATGTAATAGCTGTAATCATATACGATCAAAAAGTCTTAATGCACAGGGTGTCTATCTGTAAGCATTAACGAGAAAAAAATATTTTATAAATGCCTTGGGCTAGAGCCGCACCTGTGCCCAACCTAAATGCTGCCCCGAGTATACCCCCACATACCACTATGATTCAGCCATTACCGCTGTTAGTTTTGTGTGGATCGCTGCTTGGAATGCAAGCCACTTCGAACATTTTATTTAAATTCTTCCCGTCTCGAAAAAACGATCGTTTTCAGGACCATCATGATTTCATACAAAGAAAATCGAAGCTTGATGCATCGGCAAAAGCGCGGAATTGTATAGAATTATTTTCGCGCGACATCATAGTAAAAAGGCGTGTTTGCAAATTTTCTGTATCTACATTTCTTTCTGTGTAATTCGATTCAATTCATTTTGCGTTATACGATTAAATAAATCCAAAAGAACTAACTTAGATTCATGTGGTACCGTTTATTAACAACTAACTCTCGATTCGACAAAGCAAAAGAAAAATATTTACGTTTTTTGTAACTACTGAAGTCGCATATCCGGTGAAACTCGAACGTCTTATCAGGATATTAAAAATAATACTTTGTAGACTTACGTAGAATGCTCTTAACAAAAAAGGAATGTTTATTTTATAAAAAGAAGAAATTTAAAATGCCTCAGTTTTGCTATTTTTACAAGGGCCTTTATATGTCGTGTAGTTAACAGCCAAATTTACTTTTTTATTTGATACACCCTGTATTGACAAAAACACTCAAAATTGTTAAAATTATTACGCACTTTAAAATACCATACCACAAACTTCACCATACTTGACCCACGCTTCGGTAACAAAGCTATTCATATCATCAGTAGTAACAATGAACTTGAGTTATTACTGATGGTGACAACTTTGCCATTCAAACGTGCATTCAGTGTTGTGAAACTTATTCAAATATCCAGATTAGAAGATTGATAATTTTTTTTTCTCAACAAAATATTTTTTATTCAATATACCATGTGATTAATATCAACTGAGTGAAGTTGGCAATAGCAAATTAACATTATCATCAATATACACTGGGTACTTTTGAATTTCTTGGACAGTTTATGAACAAGAAATAATAAATATAGCGGATACGCGAAAGCTCTCTTTAACAAGAGATTATTAAATTGTTGAAATTGTGTGAAGATATCGATTCAACACCTATTGCTTCAAGACTACACAAAGTATTGGCGAAGGCAGAGTCGATACAGGAATGGCACCCAGAAAACCAAAGTTAGGAAGAAAGAGCAATACAGAAGATCTACCAAGGAAGCTACAATAATGGCTAGAGACACATTTGTAGCAGCGAACGATTGAAATGGGCCTATTACGTCCCCATATTTAGATTTAAGTTATTTTAGTTCTAAGAAGTAGTGCATGTATCTTCCTTTGTTCTATTATGTCTTTATTCTGACAGACACCCTTGTCATTTTGTAATTCACCACTACTTGAGTCCCTTTTTACACCGCCCGCAATTACTTTGTAACCCCACCAAGGGAAAAGTGGGCAGTATAACAATGGGACTAGTAGTTCAACCATATTGTAATCAATAGTTATCGTCCGACCATCACTGTAACATCACTGTAAATATTTCCATATTATTTGTTATTAAATAAATAAGTGTTAAAAGTGTGTATCAACCAACCATACAGTCCACAAACAATAGGGCCAAAAGTGCTTTTCAACCTTTCAAAATATCAGAAGTAGTCAGGATTCTTCAAGACTTATTTCAGAAAGGGCAGGACAAAATGCCACCAGACATGATCCCGCTAAGTCGGAGTAGTTTGAAGCATGGCTATATTCCAAAAGTATGGAGAAAGTCCAAAGTCACCTTCGTAGCAATAGCATGGGAAAATATCCTTTCTTTGGCAAGCTGATGATATTGTCACATTGCCAAGAGGAAAGTTTGAAAAAAAAATAAATCTGCGACGCAGATTAAAGAGGAATCAGTTTTACAAGAAGATGGTGTAAATCAGTGGAACTTAATGCTAATCCTACTAAAACCACTTTAATAGTATACACAAAGAAAATGAAATGCGATTTCTAGTCCATAAAAATTGAGAATATGAGAAAAACATAGTTTGAAGAACAAAAGTTAAATATCTTACCCTAGACCTAGACAATAAACCCTGGAATAATCATGAACTTGAAATAACCAACAAGGCCAAAGAAGCCTTGATGGTGTGTAAAAACTTTGCAGAAAATTGGAGATGCAACCCAAAAGCTCTTTTTTTAAAAATATATTTCTACTTCACCCCCTTAAAAAAATTATGGTCACCTGCACAATTTTAAGAGAAATAATTCCGTAAAATAATATAACAATTTCATCAAGTAGTGGATTTTCCACAGCATTTAAATTTCAAAATAGGCGCCACTTATCTTTATAATCGTGTTCCTTTTACAAATTAAAGCCGATAATCGGTAGAAAGCTACACCCAATACAAAGCCTGTGGCGTCAAAATATCTGATATCCCTCCCAAATTCACACTGTCTTTACGTTATTTTAGTTTTCAACCCAGAGCCCCGCAAACATGTCTTGCACCGAGGCACACTTTTACTTTAATCCGCCACTGGTTGTCGTTATGTAAGTTCAATAGTTGGAGTCAATCACTAACGATAAACAGATAATATACAGGGTGTATCAGATATAGAGGTAAATATAATAATATGTAGCAGCTGTAATCATATACAATCAAAAAGTCTTAATGCACAGGGGGTCTATCTGTAAGCATTAACGAGAAAAAAAAATATTTTATAAATGCCGTGGGCTAGAGCCGCACCTGTGCCCAACCTAAATGCTGTCCCGAGTATACCCCCACATACCACTATCATTCAGCCATTACCGCTCCTAGTTTTGTGTGGATCGCTGCTTGGAGTGCAAGCCATTTCGAACATTTTATTTAAATTCTTCCCGTCTCGAAAAAACAATCTTTTCAGGACCATCATGATTTCATATAAAGAAAATCGAAGCTTGATGCATCGGCAAAAGCGCGGGAATGTATAGATTCATTTTCGCGCGACATCATAGTAAAAAAGGCGTGTTTGCAAATTTTCTGTATCTACATTTATTTCTGTGTAATTCGATTCAATTCATTTTGCGTTATATGATTAAATAAATCCAAAAGAAATAATTCAGATTCATGTGGTACCGTTTATTAACAACTAACTCTCGATTCGATAAAGCAAAAGAAAAATATTTACGTTTTTTGTAACTAGTGAAGTCGCATATCCGGTGAAACTCGAATGTCTTATCAGGATATTAAAAATAATACTTTGTAGACTTACGTAGAATGTTCTTAACAAAAAAAGGAATGTTTATTTTATAAAAAGAAGAAATTTAAAATGCCTCAGTTTTGCTATTTTTACAAGGGCCTTTATTTATTCAGAATGACGTTAAATGAACTTACGGCATACCATTAAGAATAATACTAAATGAATGCAATGTATTTATACATAATACCACGTTTAGCGGATGCTTAACATGACGTTTCCTTGCATCAGGCCCGGACTAAAGAATTTTTGGCTCTAAATTTTCCTTTTTTTTTATTCTTTAATGATGAAATCCGGTTTCGGTGGGTTTGTGCTTTATATGTCGTGTAGTTAACACCCAAGCAAAATTTACTTTTTTATTTGATACACCCTGTATAAATAATAACGACGGTAACGATACAAACACACGTATACTCAAACCACACGAAAGTAAATGTGAAATTACGAACTAATCTAAAGACTTTAAGGACTGATACCTGATACCAACCTCAAACAGTTGAAATTAATCTCATTCTATTTACTTCTACTACACTACAATATATTTCGTTAAGTCATCATAAGAAAGATAACACCAACATCAACTTACTTCAATACTTACAGCAGCTAAAGCAGAACGTATGCCAGACTTTCCCGATAGCGAACTTCTGTTCCGTATAGTAGACTTCTCTGCCGCATCGGCCACAACAATTCATCGTATTCCGGACGCCGCGTGAACCATCAACCTTCTCGGCGCGCGAAGAGTCACAAGAACCGACGGCGTAGTGTGAAATAGATGGGACAAACCGAGAATTTTACTTGTGAAATAATATACTTGTGAACACGTTAAATTTTGACAGGACGAAATATGAACGCCGCGAATTTTGACAGGACGTGATAACAAGATGGCGGCGGATAATACGAACTCGTGAACTATTTCGCGAAACGCGAATTTAAAGAAAGTTGGCTGAGATATAAGCGGCGAAATGAGTTGTAAAGCGTGTCTGTGTTTCGATGAATACATACTGTATGGGTGGAGAGATGAATAAGTATCGTTAATAATAAAACGTTGTTCTTAAATGTGCACAAACACGTTCAATTTCTTCGAGCTTCAAACCATTTAAAACAAACACTTTTAACTCACTAACGCACCAAATATCCACATTTAATATGTTTATGAGGAAATATAACACTTATATCTCTGATTCTTCGTTAAAAAAAGACGCAAGAAATTTGTTTAAAACGGTTGCAATTTAAATTCAACGGTATACAAGAATGTACGCGTTTACTTTATTATGGACCTATAAGCACTGTGTATTGTCAGCACCATCTACATTTAAATAGCATTTTCTGAAAGGTAGATTTGTAGCGTCTAGTCGAGAAACGAACCAAATTATAAAGTACTGATGAAATAGACATCTGTATTGTAAAAATTCGACTAGAAATTGCTTTTTATAATAAAATTTGTATTATTTTCTATATAAATATTGCATAACTATAATACCTTTAAATTTTTTTTTTAAATCTGGTCTATCTTTAGTACACACCAATGTGTAACATGTTTTCGAGATTTATTTATTTATTTTTTTTCTTTGCTTATTCTTTCTTATAAAATAAAATATTATTTTCATGATTTTGGCTGATTTTTTTTTACTATTAAGTATTAAAGAAGGAATAAATCTTTAATAATATTATATTTGACGTTTTACCATTGTATATAAAGGCTTTTCCATCACAAATTAACCTAAAACACGTTCTTCTCTATCAAATATAAGTACTTATAAAATTAATTAATTAAAATTAATATAAATAATAATTTTAAATTATATTTATGTCATGAGATCTCAAAATTAAATTTAAACGAAAATTTACTCTATTTTAATTGCATTATACTAATTAATTTATTTGTTTAAAATTTAAAACTTTCATATTTCTCTTTAATTTTTGGGACATTTTGTTTGCTGGTTTAAATATTCATTTCCTTAATTTAATTATTATTTAAATTAAATAAATTAATTATTGTAATGTAATTAAAAAAAAAAAAAACAATAATATTGAGGTTTAGGGATGATAAATATAATTTGAATTTGCAATTGAGAAGATTATGTTTTTAGCTTAATGTCGTTTTTTTTATCGTTGTTCTAATATTCAATAAAACAATCAGCCAAAACTACGAAACCAAAAATATTTAAGAATTTTATATGTATTTCCTGGATTAAAAAAAAAAATAGTACTTATTTATATTACCGGATAATAAAATTTATAAAGAAAATCCGGAATAACAAGCAAATATATTTACAAATGAAAACACTTTAATTTTGATTATTCTGATGTTAGATTAGGCAATAACTATAGTTATTAAGATTATATATAATCTTAATTATTTACATTAGTTTTATATTTTTATAAATAAGTATCTCGCTCCTCATTACAAAAACCCTACTTTTATAGACGATATATTTTAATCCGGTTGTTACTTACTGCAAATATTAAATAAAGGAGTTTATTAAGTCTACAGAATGTTAAATTATCTACTCAATTTATACGAGCTAACGTATCCATTGTTTCAGAGATGGCGCCTTAGATTTGGGCTGTTGCAAAAAGATTTCTACATTTTAGCAAAGAACTGAACCGAATTATTGTGCATCGTTAAAGCAGAAATCTGTAATATTCCGATTTCGTTGAAGATCACTTCCACAAGTGTGAAAACCATTTTCTACAGTTCCTTATTTGCCCTTGATTGTTACGTGGTCAGCGAGATTGATACAAAAATGTAATAGGACCTAGCACAAAGATTAAATTCTCTAGGCGAAATAAATAACAATAAAAAGTTTGCAAATTTGATAATCCAGAACAACCAATCAATATTATTTGAGTTGCCTATCTTTCTGATCACGTACCTCTCAAGATAAAACAGAGATTACGTAAAAGTTGGATATTTTGCGTTTGGATCATGGATACTACAGTGTTGTTTAAATAAAACGACCTGTATCTTTATTGTTGTTTTTTTTTTTACATGTATATATTGTAAATGTTTCATTCAATATTGTATAATACTGTTCTTCAAACATATACAGTGCATAACGTGTGTTTCTTTCATTTTTTTCGCTTCATTTCTTTCTTTATTTATTATTTTTTTTTAATTAATTTCTTTTTTGTATAAAAACTAAACGTCTTATATTTTTCATTTCTTATTTCATAATAAATATATTCATCGGTTACAAAGAGGAGTAATGTTATTAAGTAGGTAGTAATTATGTAGTTCTTTTTAACATGTAACTTGTAGTATAATTGCGGTAAGTATAGTAGTTTTTGTTTATTACATAATAGTAGCAGCTTCTGCCAGATTTTTTTTTTCTTCAAAATTATAACAAACAAATTTAAAATAAGTAGTGGTAAAACAGTAATAATTATTAAATAAAAATAAAGTACACATAACCATTTCTTTTTTTATAGATTGATGAAAACGAACAGAATAAATTAATGAATAAGAATGATTTCCTACGATATGTCTTTGATTTCTCAAAAAACAAAATCGTTTTTTTTTTCACTTTGTAATTAGTGTAGGTACAGTGATGTAATTCGAACTTTCGAACAAAATTTACAATGAGATCATATATATCAAAAAGAAATTAGTATAACATTAATTTTAGCAGGTTGAAATGAACGGTTCAGATAAATAATAGATACAAAACAAGACAAGAGTAGGCAATTTTATGATATTTTTATGATACAAAAAATAAAAATTGCGTTAAAAGTAATTATTATTGAAAAAATAGGTTTTTCATTAAAATATTTGCTATTACGCAAACTGTTCAATAAATGGGATATTTTCGTTTAAAATAGTTCATTTCAATACAGGATGTTCGGTAAGGTAATATATTTTAAAATAAGAGTGCGTGGCAAAGTAATATGGCGGATATTTATTATAGTGCCATTTATTTGGTACATTTTCTAAAGAATTTTTGAATAAATAGGTGCAATAGAATCTTGAAAGTATTAGTTCCATAATAAACTACGTAAAAAAAATGAAATAAATAATAATAAATAGAAGTTAGGATAGAAACAACTAAAAGAAGAAAAAAAATGACTAACCTCAGTTGCGGAAGTTATTTATGTAATCTTATTTTTTATTATTTATTGCTTATATTTGCTAGCGTAAAAGCAAAACAATCAAAAACGTATTGTAAAAATTGAAAGAGCATGTGCGTTTTTCTAAGATTGTGACAGGAAAAAATTGACATAATAAAAAAAAAGGAAACTCAAGAGCCCTCTATGAATGAACGTATCAAATCGTGATAAAATGTATGACTAAATGTCATGTTTTCTCAACATAGATGGCAGCATGTAACGACATGATTGGTTAGAGGGCTCTTTATATCTCCCCTCCATTGTCTACGCACTCTTAGGGCCGTTTGTACCAACTAAGCAGTGTTGCCAGTTCATTATTTATATTTTAAATATATCTGCATTTGAGTAGAAATCAATACATTGGTAATAGTGAAATAAATTCTGTAGATATATGTAGAAGAATATTATATGAAAATGTTCAAAGATGGAAGTATCCTGTGTAGAAAGACATTTAAAATTATCTGAAGCTATTACTTTTTATACAACAGACACTTCATAGATGGTTAATTATCTCATTATAAGATGAAGAAGCTGTACGTTTACATGGGAAACAAAAGGCGTTATTATCATGTTTTGTTAGATTCTTTGGGGTAGTTATGTGAAACTCTAGAAATTTATTTAATACCGATTAATATTAACCTTCACCCCAGGCAACCAAATTTAAATTTTCAACAATTATTTTTGGTAACTTCAATTTTGAATCACGAAATTACCTACAATTTTGTATTACATTGATAGTTATTTTAACACCTTTATGTTGAAGTTACTAAAATAATTGTAGGAAATTTAAATTTGGATGCCTGGAAAAGTAACTTAAGCCTTATACAAGGGCCTAATTACTTATGCGTAAAAATATAATTTTATTGCGAAGTATAACATATTAGCCTGTTTAGTCTACATGAATATTCTTCAAATTGCAAAATTGTACACTACTTGGCACGACACAAAACTAACGAGTTACAAAAGAAGAGTGATTGAATACCTGAAAACTATTTTCCCAAGAATTACCTTACCAAACATTCTGCTTATTTATTAGCAAAATAACATTATATTATTAAATCTAAAAAATTTTCATATAGGAAAATTATATTTCTGCCTTTTTTATATATTATTATATTGGAGATTCCGTTTATCCATTCATAATAATGAAGCATTTATCAACATTTATCGACGCCAATGAGAAAATAAAAATGATTATTTATAAAATGTTATGGTACGCCTTTCTAGGATGTGTGATTATTTATATTAATTAATACATCAATAAAAGAAAAAAATAAACCATAAAAAAAAATAAGTAACTTATGAGTGAAAATTGTGAATCCTCGTTGAAAATGTTCAGTTTCTTCTTATAATATAAATATATATATTATTTCTACATGTGATAATAATAATAATAATAATAATAATAATATAGGCCGCGAACTTATAGCGAAATTATACACATTTTAATTAATTACTATTGACCCTTTCTCTCGTCCATTTTCTCATTTTAAAATTATATTTACACAGCTAATTTTAAAACTTTCACGATTTGCTGATGAAAATACACTACAAGTGTGTTTCACTTTGTAATAATATTTATATATATATAATATATTATATATATGTACTTACGTATGCATTAATTAATTAGATCTCTACGATTTCCTGTATGCAGCATTTATATAATAACCTTATACAAGGTGTTTTACCAGCAAGGAATTCCTCTATAACTCGTAAATAAAATGACATATAAGAAAAAAAGTATTTTATAAATTGTTGTAAGATTAATTGTTTGTAGAAAATAAAGTTTTCTAAAGAAGAATTAATTAGTATATGGTGTATGTACTGGAGATTGTGACATAAACTATTTTCTGGTTTTACTTACGTACAGTCAAAAACATATAAACGCTGAAAGCAAATCTAACGTGCTCTCTTTTAAAAAGGCTGAAATATAAATATCGCCTGGGGATTGGCCGGAGTCAGTCAGTCGATACGAATTGAATAGTGCGGATAACAAGTGGAGATAAATAGGAGCGAATTAGTACGTGTAAGATAAATATCGGTGTAAATAAATCGTTTACATAAGTGATTTTTAATAGTAAGTAGTGATTATTTCGATCTTATTTAATAGATTTTAAGTAGTCCGTAAGTGTGTTAAAATAAATAAAGTTAATTTAAATATATCGCCCGCGTATTTTTCTAAACCCCAAAACAACGTTTTAAGAATAGAAAAACGTTACAGTATGAATAACAAAAATTAAAGCACTTGTTAATAGGAATTCAATAATGTAAACACACATACAGAGAGTTCTATTAAAAATGAAAAATAAATATAGCCATTTGAAGTTTACTGAGTTTGCGCTTTAGTAAGGAACACCCAGTATATTAAAATACAACTATAAACACACGTGCAGGTATAAGCAGGTCCGTATTAAGATATTTGAAAATTTGATTCACTCATTCTAAGTGGTAATTAAATCACAATCGCTTTTCTCAAACAGTGAAAACGAAATAATTTTTAGAAAATCAAAGATATCTTGGAAATTGTTATATCAGACTTTTTTTTAAAAAAAAATTAATGGCGCTATTAAAAATGCAGCAATTTTGGGGGTACTGTATTTAAAAAAAAAATTAAAAAAAAGTTGAGGACTGTACTGAGGTTACAATATACTCTGTATAAATCCCGATAATTTTACTTTATAAAACAATTTATCTGTCACTGTTTATTTACGAGCTATAAAGGAATCCCCTGCTAGTGAAATACCCTGTATATCATCATATAAAAATAATAATAAAAACGAAATTATATTAATAATAATAATAATAATTAATAATAATAAGTAGTTGTAGTAATAATATTATTCTTTGATCAGTATCGACTAGCGGTAAGTAGTATATCATAACGTATTTCTTTTTTAATTTATTTTTTATGCGAATATATCGTTTATCTCATTTTTGTTTTAAACAATACATAAAATCGTTATCATTAATTGGTAATGTGTCGAAATTAACCTGGAATTAATTAATTTTAATCAATAATAGACAACAACAAAAGCATTTCCAACCTACCTTAATATTGACTAGGATCGAATACGTATTTTTTTTTTTACAATGGTCTCATCTCTTTCCCCTCCCCGTTAAAGGGGCGTCTCTTTCCTCCAATGGAAGCTATTGGTCTTCTGGCTCGGATTGGCGCCCGAAGCAGACTTCCTCAGATTGGCGGCGGCGTTGTCTAAGCCGTTTTTGACATTCGCGACTAATCTCAGGGCCGGATTAGTGACGATGCCGTTCCGTTTCGGCTTGGAATTGCTGTGATTTCGATTAAATCGTTAAAAACAAAAAATATCATCAATTAAAGCTGGCGCGCACCTTTGCGTGATGTTAGTATCAGCGTTGCTCTTCTTCTCCGACTTATTCGGCGTGGAGTTGCCCAAATTCCCTAAGATTATCCGCATGTGCGTGTCGCGGGCGAAGTGCGTGTCGGGGGCTTTAGCGAAATTGTTGTGTCGTAGTACGGGTTGATAGATATTCATGGCGCCTTAAAATATATAGAGATATTTTTCAAATCGTTTCGTTATTTAGATACGAAAATCTTTAAAATCAATGCTGGGCGCAAAGTGATATCAAACTAAATCTAGCGCTGTTCTGATGATGTGAGTGATTCTACAACTGCTAAGACACTTTTTTATGTACTATATTAAGGGTGTCGTATAGTGTATGTAATGCAATAGTGCCCTTGCACTGCATTGCAAGAAACTATTACAGACGTAAGCATAAATATGTAAATTTTAATGGTTAAGTTAAATAATATTTATAAACAAAGTAGACAAATACGCAAACATGTTTATGTAAAGTTAGATATAAGATATATGAGTAAGATAGCATAAGTATATAACTGATTATAGTTATTGTAAGTTTTGGATTGCTGCTATTATGGAATAAATAGTGGCAAAACTAGAAAATATGTTCTTTCCAATCCTTTTATTATTAAAAATTATTCTGCGTAGGCTTTCACGGCCGGTGTAACTATAACTAACAGCTTCTTGCGGGTTTCGCCGTGTGTGAAAACTTTCGCTGTTCATGTTTATCCTGAAGAAGCTCTCAGTAAGAACAGCGAAACGTCGAGCGAAAGTTTTGACACACGGCGAAACCCGCAAGAAGCTGTTAGTTATTAAAAATTATTGTCGACCGGTTTCGGCTTATGCCATCCATAAGATATATATTTTATTGTGATTTTTATAGAGGATTGTCGGGCTAATAGTTTACTTAATAACAAATATAAACTCTTATTCTTTAATCTGCTTTTTCTTTCGACACCTATCCTTCCACATTTGACATTATTTAAAGATTGATGATTAAAAACTTATATATAAGCCTCGATTTCACCACTGCAAGTCATGTGCATTGGTAATCTCCCCTCAACCAATGAGGTTAATATTTTTGTACCAATAGCAAGTAGGTAGCCGAGGAGGCTGCACGTGATGTGACTTTTAAATAAACTTTATTTCCTTAAATGTTGAATTTATAGTTTCATTTTAATCATTTAATGTATTGCCTGCTTTTATATTAATAAAGAGAGTGTATATAATATCTATAACATGCACAATTTATTTTTTTAATATCAGCTGTGTTCGCAGAGGAATCACAAACTAGTCAGAGCCAATCATATATCGTGAAATCAGTGAGAAAACTGTTTCGGATTTCATTGAGCTAATCGAATCGCGTCTGATTAATTCGTGATTCCTCTGCGAACACAGCTAATATATCAAAAACATTTGAAGAGCATAAGGACTCTTACTCAGGGTAACTACATTTTAATGTTTAAAATGTAAATCAACAATTAAGCACTATGCAGTATATTTTATATATAAAAGCAACATTAAAATCTCCCGCTATTCTATATGGTAAATTTCACTTGCAATAACCTAACAACTGTCATTTACAATTATAATAAATAACCTCAAAGTTTACAAAACGCTTAAATACTTATTTGCGCAGGAATTTAAACATCAACTACACAAAATATCTCCAACATCAGCTTGCATACACCCCAAAACATGTCAAAATAGAATTTCCTCGCAGTGACAATCATGACCTGTTACAGAAAAGGATCCACGTCAAGAGTACTGTAGTAATATTTCTAAATTCGGTTTACACTCAAATAATTTTGTCAATTTTTGCATAAGTAGAGTCTGTTGCAATAGAGAATGGCACATGTCGTCACTAAAACCTGCGCAAAAGCTGACGTCAATTATGTCCCGCTGCCGGCTACCACTCTCTGTTACCTAGCAACCAGGCATCGGGTACCAATATTCGTTCATTACGCATGTGACGTCATGTACCATTCTCTATTGCAACGGACTCTTAACATGATAAAAACTGAAAAGTACGTCTTTAGTATGGCAGTTGTTGCAAGTGACTGCATTTAGTAGTAATAAATAAAATTTTAGAAACATTTTCATTCTAAACCACTTAGCGCACATAACTTTTATTGAAAATTATAATTTTTTTTTTATTTTCTGTGTTAAAGTGGAAATACTTAGTCCAAAACTAACATTATATTCAACAAGCATTCAAATAGCATCCAGTATATTTCGGATTATTAAATATCAATTCTAATTAAAAACCAAATCCAAATTTTCCGCCATTTATACGTTACATGCAGCACTTCTTGCGATTCTAACTTAAAGCTTTCGATTTAATTGTTATTAATATATTTAACAAAAAAGGTATTATCTTTGTATTAATAATATATTTAACGTATATCGATGCGGATAGGTCGCTAACGTATAATGAAAATAGAAGAGGGGCCTAAGATACTGTCCTGTGGTACCCCGTGCTCCACAGGCAGCAGGCCGCAATTAATTCGCTGACATCTATCGGAAAGATATGGCTTTTTTGAGTCATGTAGAACTTCAAAGCATAAATTTAATTAATATTAAGATGTTTTTACGTATGAATGTTAGTATATTTATCATTATTTATTTATTTAATACCCAAACCTTTTAACCAACAACTTAATTTATGAAAATTAAACTATATAGAATTAACAATCATTTTCATTTGCCTTTGTCTCTAACACAATTATCGAAACGTTCTGTGACATTTATAGGTTTAAAAATATTTTAAGTTTACCGTCAGAATGATCGGTCCACCCCACCGCAACAAATTGTCAAATTTTTATACACAAATTCCCCTTACAATACATTTTTATTGGTTTGAAAAGTAATAATTTTAATATTTTTAACCACCAGAAAAAAAAAACTCCAACAGTTTTATAATCACCCATGGCATATTAATTTTTGGCGCCCAACGTGGGGCTATAGATAATTGTCTAATTTCTATACACAAATTCCCTTAGTGTACATTATTTTTAATGTTGTAAAAACTAATAATTTTAATATTTTCAATCACCGAGGAAAGCACTGATAGTTTTAGAATCACCCACGACATATTGTTTTTAGCGCCCAACGTGGGGCTGTAAATATTGCCACGATATTACGATTTAACACGAAAATTTCGTCTTTTTTTTAATTAAAATAAGTACGATAGTGATTTTATCATCATTTTATTAGAACAACTCACCAAACATATTGGGCGCATCGTGTACAGGACTCAACGGCGGAGAAGCGTATATGGGACTCTGCGGTTCGCTCTGCAGCGGCGACAAGAGCTTACTCAACGGCCTGGTCTTACCGCCGCGCGAACACTGTTGCAACTGCTGCGTAAAAGACAGCGGCTGCAAAGAAATCTCCTATTTAATAAAAACGACTTCCATTAATCAAAACACATTCCCACACGATCGTCGAAAAGAAACACCTACCTGGATCGGGGTACTGGGCACCGGCTCCCTCTGTCGCTCCCCGTGCCTACTAGACTGACTGGAACCCGTTAAATTCGAACTGGACTTGGAATTCGAGCTGTGATTCCCCAACGACACCATTGATCTGCGCTGCTGATCGGACCAATCGCCGGCGGCGCCCGGGTACAGACCGCTACCGCAAGAGGGCTTGGTTTCCGACGTCGAACCGGATGTTATCGAATTGGCGCTGCTGCTGGTGTGCGCCACCTTGTGGGAGCGGATGTTGTATTCCTCTAGTAGTCGGACGACGCCGCGGTGGCCGGATTTGGCGGCTACGCGTAGGGCGTTCCTGCCGCAGGCGTCGGAATGGTTGGGGTCGGCGCCGTGTTCTAGCAGGGCTACTACGCACATTTCGTGACCTTCTTGCGCGGCAATGCCTAGAAAAAAATGAGATAAATACAGCATTTGTTCATAAATACAAAATGTTATACAGAGAGTGCCAAAAGCTCCAGAATGCCCAAATATCTGGAGAAATAGACATCAAATCGGAGAATAAAAGAAAAGCGCCTTTTGAACCACTTTTTTTTTTTAAATTTTACACCAAACGCCACCCTCCGCTTTCACCCTCAGGTGTGAAGTTTATTATTATTATTATTATTATTCCTAAATTATTTCTAGGAAATAGCAGTGTCATCTATCAAGAACCGAAAAACATATTTCAGGAAAAGTTTTTCCATTTTACGGATTTTTTACATTTAACGAGATCCGGCTAATAAAATCAGAATACTTCTAAAAATTAGACAATAATATTAACCGAAACGCGTAATGACGAGTTATTAGAAAATGAGTTTTAAAAATTTAACACGAATGTTTAAAGAAAAAATCGTTAGCATTTATTTGGCGCCCAACGTGGGGATACTATTTCTCTTCTGACGTTCTCGTCGAAGTGAGTGGATTTTTATTTCTCATAAGAAATATATTTTCATGAGGAGAGTGCAGTTAAATTAAAATCGCAAAAGAAATATGAGGATAAACATAAATATACCCGAATTAAAGTTAAAATCCTCACGATTACCTTATAATAAAAATGAGGAAAAATTAAATTAGTTGCCAAAAGTTCCGATACGGTTAAACAGTTCGAGAAATACACGTCGAATCGGAGAAAAAAAAAAAAACGGCTTCAATTATTTTCAAAAATCTATTCAAGGACACCAAACAGGATCGATCCTTTAAAATATTAAATATAGAAGAAAGTTTACAAGAAATACAGCAAGAACTCCATTAAATGTGCGTCAAAATAGAGCAAAATCTTATAGTCTAGATGCTTGAAAAAGTTGCCGACAGGCGATGAAACATACTGCTGTGATCTGGCACCCCGGATTTCGAAAATTCAAATTTGTATTTTTATTCATCCCAAGTTATCTTTATCAATGCTACGCAAGAGTTTCCACAATCACTATTTTATTTTATTTTGAAAAGATTTTGTTAATTGTATTGTTTGATGAATTTAAGTATTTTAATTGTTCAGTTGTTGATTATTTAATTATTCAGTTGTACATTTTGCGTTCACCAGTATTATATATATTGTTCTATGTAACATTCCAGAATTTTCTTTGCATTTATGCGCTGCTTTGGCACGCATCTGTTTGTTATATGTATGCGATGTTTAACCCCGTGAGGCGCTCAGTTACTTGATTTGATACCGAGAAGTAAGTTCATGTAAATTTTTATTTTATTGCTGCATTTTTGGTATTTCATTTTTATATTAAAATTTTGTTCGGTTAAATTGAAAGTTATCTCATTAATCAAGGAACTCTGTTATATAATAAGAGTTATTGTAATTTTTGTGTACACAATTTAGTTATGAGATCTGTTATTATATATTTTGTTCTTAGTTAAAGAGTTTAAATTTTCCGTTTTCTAGTTTTCTGATTTGATCTTAATAGTTAATCACCTCGGCTTAGGTGAAAAGAAGCATTGTGCTTGTGTTTAAATTTCAATTTTATTAATTCACTTGTTTTGTCCACGTTTAAATTAATTTAGTGTGTTGTAATTTTGAGACCACGTGGCTTTTTGTGTAAAAAGGATTTTCTTCTAGAACAAATTTGTCTTTTGTTTGTTAAAGGATTTGCATTGTCCTTTTTAATTGTATCTAATGCAGTTTTTGTTTTCGGCCAGAATCTTAAATTCATGGTTTTGTTTCTGCATCACTGTAATTAAATGTTTTTTTTTTCTTTTTTTTTATATAAAATAAATTTAATGTTTGTTAGTCATTCAAAATTTCTGTTCTTTTATTTTTGTATCAACCATTTCAATTGTTAGAGTAATTAAAGAAAGCCAAAATTTTCAAACGCCCACATTTTATTTTTCATGATTAGTTCAATTGTGAAAATAACCTTGAGATTATTAGTTCTTTTGCGCCCTTTTATTTTTATCCGCTGAGCTAGTAAATTTAATTTTAATTTTTTTTTCTTTTCACTTTGCATTTATGCTGGTACCATCAGTACACAGCAATACGTATAGCAAGAAACAAAACGAAAATGCTTTCATGAGGAAATTTTATTTTAACGTGACTAATATTCCTAAAAAATAAACTAAATTAAATAAAAAAGGACAAACAAAAAAGGAAAAAAGCGTATAAAGCAAAAAAATGTAATAACTCACTTAATAATTTATGTTTAACTTTTTTTTTTATATAGAAAATAGATATTTTAATATTAATTTAATTTCTTTGAATCATTTTCCATATCTTTAAAAAAATATTATTATCTAATGCGCAACGAGATCCGGCTAAATAAATCGGAAAATCCCCGAAAATTAGGCTATAATATTACTTAAACCGCGTAATAAATAAAAATAAATAAAACACGGATATTTCAGAAAAAAATCCCAGCATTTATTTGGCGCCCAACGTGGACGCTATTTCCGCCGGAGCAAGAAGACAGAAATGTTCTCGTCGATACGAATGAAGTGGCATTTTATAAGAAATATAGTTCAGACAGGGCAATAGGATCAAATGAATCCCAGAAAAATATGAAGATACATATAAATCTGACAGAATTAAAATTTAAAATCCCTATTAATAATAAATATAAAGGAAAATTAAATTCATTCTGAATGTAACAATAATTTTACAACATAATACAATTAAATTTACATTTTACTTAAATTCACTAGTTTGATGATATTCACCTTATTATGACATTCTTTTCACACTGACCGCCCCGGGAAATTTCATTTTTTTTTTCATTTGTGCTATTATCTAATGTCAGCAGAAGACTGATTTAAAACCAAAATTGGTTACAACAACGTTCATTCAGTTATAATAAAATTAGGAAGTAGTAAATTTAGCCTTTTATAACAGTAATCATTTCTAAACCAATAAAATATAAATTTGTTGTAGCTCTGCAAATAAAAAAAAAAATACTACTTATCATAGATGAAAAGCACGAGTTTTCCTGCTGTCACACAAAAAAAAACAAAAAAAACTCGATACTAATATAGTTACAATTTTTTTTTATCTCATATGTAATAAAGTTAAATAAAATCCTCCAAAATTGGCGCCCAGCGTGGGGCTCGAATTTATGACTATGTTTTGTATTTGTTTTTATTAATTTTTTAGTTTCAATTTAGTTTAAATGTCAAAATTAAAACAGGAAGAAAAGAAAAACTTACCCAAAGCCGTGGCTCCTTGATTGCAAGTATGATCAGGGACGGCTCCGTGTTCCAAAAGCATCTTAACTATATCGCTGTGCCCCTGCCAGCTGGCGGAATGTAAAGCGGTCCTATTTTCGAGATCGCAAGCGTCAACCTGCGCCCTACCGCAACTTAACAGCAACGAGACCATCTCGGTGTGTCCTTGCCAAGCGGAAACGTGAAGCGGAGTCCTACCCTGTATCATATTATTCGTTTTATTCCATCGCTTCGATAGAAAATAAATGAACGTCCAAACTGAATTACCTCTAAATCCCTAGTTTCTACGTCTGAACCTTGCTGCAGGAAATACTTAGCCATGGCTAAGCGATTATCTAGAGCTAACACGTATAGAGTGCTTCTGCCGTCCGCGTCCTTGGAGTTTATGTCGGCGCCGTTCGTCAGGAGGATTTGAACGACATCGTAGTGGCCCTCCAAAGCCGCTAACCTAAATAGAGCATCGTTAAGAAACATGATTACCGATTAATTAATTAAAGCTCTCACCTCAACGCTGTCTTTCCATCGTGAGGTCTCTGATCACAGGGGGCGCTGTATTTGTCTAGGAACGCATTGACTAGAGCCGTGTGACCGCCTTGCGCGGCCAACACCAGAGGCGCTTTGCCTTCGTTGTCGGTTTCCTCTATCTCCGCTCCGGCTTCTAGAAGGGCTCAGCACACGTCCTGGTGGCCTTCGAAAGCGGCGTAATGTAACGGGGTCCACCCTGAATTGTCTCTGTGCTGCTCGTCCAAACCGCGATCTAACAGTTGCCTAACAACGTCTACACAACCTAAATGATGGAGATTTAATAATGAATACTAAAAACTATTGTAGCCCGGTGGAATTTCTTTGAATAACCTTGAGCAGCCGCCACAGACAAAACAGTCCTCCCTTCCGAGTCCATGGAATCGATGCAACAGCCCCAGAATAACAAGAGAGCGACGACGGGGGCGTGGCCCATGCTCGCGGCGGCCCACAAAGGACTCCTCCCACTGTGGTCGCAATGATCGACATCGGCTTCATTTTCGAGTAGAAGCTCGCATACATCTCTGTTATAAATCATATGCAAATTTAGTTTTATAAACTAAATCAAGTCAGGCGTTTAAAGTGATTAAACGCACCACTTTATAAAATGTGGAGTGGAATAAGCGTCTGGTGATCTTCTTTGGTTTTGAATGGTGAAGTAGATATTGATTGGAAGGATGTTGATAAGGAATGGAGTTGTAGTTCCTTTGATGGCAATGTAATTTTAGCTTTATAAACTAGTTAAATCTGGCGTTCATTTTGAACGTACCACTTTATAAAATGTGGAGTGGAATAAGCGTCTAGTGATCTTCTTTGGTTTTGAATGGTGGAGTAGATATTGATTTGGAACGAATATAATAAGGAATAGATTTTTTTTCTCTGATCAAATAGGCATTGGAAGGATGTTGATAAGGAATGGAGTTGTAGTTGCTTTGTTGGCAATGAAAATTTAGCTTTATAAATTAGTCAAGTCGGACATTCACTTTAAACGCATCACTTTATAAAATGTGGAGTGGAATAAGCTTCTGGTGACCTTCTTTGGTTTTGAATGGTTGAGTAGATATTGATTGGAATGAATATATGTATGTATGTAAATAGAAGGGTGGTGTTACACTGCGACCTAAAAGATTTATTGTGTCCCCTATTCTTGCTGCTTTACAGCTGGCCTTCCAATCTTATTTCTTTCTGAAAGTGTAGGGTGTCAGAGGGCCCCAGTTTAGGTAAGTCTCCCTCTTCGATTTCACATGCTCCCAGGTGCAACGCCCTCGAGTTGCACAGTGCTACGTAGTTTGAGAGGAGGTGGATAGGTGTTTCATCCTGTTCCCCACAAAATCTGCTTTCAGAATCTTTTTCCAATCCAAGCTTACTCAGGTGTCTTTTCAGTTTACAATGGCCTGAAACTATTCCTGTTAATATGCGAACATTGTTCTTACTCAGGTTGATGCATTCTGTAAACCTCTTCTGGTTATAAGTTCCCAGGAGAATTTTACTTTGCCTCATTCCCTGGAGATTTTGCCAATAACTGGATTTTCTCCGCTCCATTTCTATTTTTAGTTTCTTCAGTATTGTACTGCTACTTAACCCGCAAAAGAGTACAGGCCCTGCAAAAGGCATTCCAGCCCCTTTGGAACGAATATAATAAGGAATGGAATTTTTTTCTCTGATCAAATAGGTATTTGAAGGATGTTGAAACGGAATGGAGTTGTAGTTGCTGTGTTGGCAATGTAAATTTAGCTTTATAAACTAGTAAAGTCTGACGTTCAGTTTAAACGCACCACTTTATAAAATGTGGAATGGGATAAGCGTCTAGTGACCCTTCTTTGGTTTTGAATAGTTGAGTAGATATTGATTGTAACGATGATAATAAGATTTATAAACTAGTCAAGTCGGACGTTTACTTTTATCAACATATCTAATGTTTTCGAGAATAAATACAAAGTTCCACAAGTGTGATAGATAGATAAAGATTTTTTTTAAAATTAACCGCAAAATCGTTTGAAATTCGAATTTCCTATGATAAAACCAGGTCAAATACCAACTTATTTTTAAATATTAATATTATAGTTAGGTTTAATTACCATTAAAAATTAAAAAAAGTAAGAATAAAAATAACATTTATTGACATTAATATCTCTCTGATTATGCAATTTTGCTAAGACATTTTAAGTTAAGAACCTTATTTTAGGGGCTTGACCACCCCTTGAAATGAATCTACAATACCATAAACACCCTTTATCTCAAATTTTTTGATATATTAATACATTTTCTAGTCAAAATATTATTTATGCACTATTGAAAAAGATGTGGTTTTAAACACGATCTCGATCAAAAAAAAAATTAAAAACTCACCTATGACCTTCAAATGACGCTACGAGCAAAGGAGTCATCCCCTCCTTATCCTTATGATCGACGCTAGCGCCACGCTCGAGTAACGTGGCGACTACGCTAGTACCCGGACTTCTAGGTGCGCACAGGGCTGCCACACTGAGAGCAGTCCTTCCATCAGCATCCGCATGATTGATATCGGCGCCAAATTCCAAAAGATGCTCCACGATCTCTGAATGACCCATGTAAGCTGCCGCTATCAACGCAGTACGACCTAACCAAAATATTGGGTCATAATAAAATAAACCACGCTGTATGTGTGGATACTCGGATTATTCGCATAAACGAGATAGAGAAGGACGCAGAGACTTATAAATAAATGTGAGATTATGTAAATGAGATGCGAGTTTTTATTAGTTCAAGGACGCGAGAAGTTTAGTTTAAGCAAGTGTTTTAGAAATATTTCTATTGCACATTTCTTTTTCGTATATAAATATCTGGGTCAATTTGTGTGTGGTTTAAGATTATTTATTGCCAAAACGAGGTAAAAAAATGTAATATGTAGATAGAAGTTTTTGTGTATACAATGAGGATCAAAAAGTTCGATTAGCTATTGAGAAAATAGTAAAAATTCAGGGAAAGCATTAGGTATTTAATAAACTATTTATTTTCCTCAGGTGCAAGATTCCATAAATTGCTTAGCTGCAAGGTTGAATGAATGGAATCACCTTCCATCTTCGTAATGGAAATAAATTTGCCTACTATTTTTATTTCAATTAAATCTATTTTACGTTCACAAAGCTCAAGAAAACAATTAGGGACACTTGTATATAACTAGCAATTTAATAAAGAAACGATGTGCAATCCGAAAAGATTTGTCAAAGTTTTTGTTTTTAGATTTTGCAACTTGCAAGCTCCCATGATATTTATCCAGAATTCCCTCCTTAATTTTTTAAACTAATTAAAGAAAAAACAGGATTTTTATTCAAAAAAAAAAAAATAAATATCACTTTACCTTCGTGATCAGTCAAATTCACATTGGCGCCATGCTGAAGCAATATCTTCACAATCTCCTCATGCCCAGACCAGGAAGCCGCCCTCAATGCGTCCTATTCTCAGCATCCATGCTATCCAAGCTGCATCCATGCTTTCACTAACAGCTCTACAACCTATTCCAACGCACACACATACAAAAAAAAGAAATTGATCCAGCGTTTTAAACATTATCATTTCTACCTCAGTATGACCTCCCCAAGCAGCCGCCCTCAAAGGGGTCCAACCATCCACGTCTGCTTGATCGGCATTAGCTCCAGCTTCAAGCAAAACCTGAAATTACGGGAAAAATTCGTGGGTAATCCTATTGGAGGTAGTGAAAAAAGGATCCTTTTTATACCTTAACAACTTGAGCTTGACCCAATCTAGCTGCCACGTGCAATGCTGCCTGCCCGTGGATGTCTTGAAGGTCGAATATTGGTTCAGGACTGGGTTCTGAACTTGTCGTCGCCAAAGAGATCTAAATAATATTTTTTTATCCTGTATTACAATTGCATTTATCTATGGATATCTCGTGTATGATGGTGCTGCCCCAGTTTGAGGTAGAATGAAACCGTAATAAAACAAAATAAAGCAGCTGATAAATGTGAGATAAGGTTTACTATTTAAATAGGAGTTTGTTTTGTACACTAAAGGAATGAAACAACAGCTGTGTTTGGTAGTAAAAAGAGAGATTAGCTTGAATATAATTTTTGCGGAATATATTACAAACTCTCTATAAAAAATAAGGAACAAAATGCATAGATTCTAAAACAATATTTTTACATTTAATCCTTTGGCGGAAATTACAAAGGTCAAGTTTTGTGCATTTAAATCTCTGCGGAAGTTGAAAAGGTGACAGCATATTCGTTTCACAATGAAAAGGGTATTATCTTTTGGAGATTACGATTGCATTGAATTTTCAAGTGTAAGAATGGCATAATGTAATAATTGTTATACTCATCTATGTTATTTTTGTTTACGGTTTTAACATGAGATCGTAAAAACATCCAAAAAGGTTAACTTATCGAACTTTACTGTTTTTTTTATTAATAATTGGATAAAGATGGTTAGACTTGAAACGATTATCACGTAATTGTCAAAATTTTGCTTTTAATTTAAATATTTACAAAAAAAAATGTTTGTAAAACCGATATTATACCCATTATCGTCGACAAATAGATACAGTTTCAAAGAAATTTTATATGAAACAATCATTATAAATAATAATTCTTGTGTCATATAAAATATTTCCAAAATTCAATAAAAATGCCTTATTTTTTATAATTTCTCATAAAAAAAAACGATAGCACCAGTGAGATACGTTTCATTTACATTTAGTATTCCTACATTTTATTCCACAACAATAAAATAAACCAAGGTTAAAAATATGCAATGAATCGTATACCAATTAAATGCGAGCCAGGAAAATAGCAACAGCTTTAGATTAGAGTAAAATGTCTACATAAAAAGAATGAAAACTCTAACCTGCCCGCGATTGCGCATGCGCAGACTCTAAACATTATTTTTACGTTTAATCCTTTAGCGGAAATGACAAAGGTAAAATTCTACGAACGTAAATATCTGCATAAGCCGAAAGGGTGCAACATACCGTAAATTATTATGTTCAGTAGATAGCAATAGTTAGTGATGTATAAAACTGCTTTTTTTACGTTAGCAGCTGCAACCTGCTTCTGCTACTTTTTTAGCAGCTTCTTTTGATATAGAATAGCTGCTACAAACTGCTAACGATTCTGAGCTGTTACAAAATAGCAGTTTGCTTTTGTTACGGTTTTTTTTGCTTCGCTTACCTCGAATTAATTCTCCGCTAGTCTTTTCGACAAGCTTTTGTAACCCTATTTTCTTCTATTTCCGTCCTCTACCTTCACAGATGCTCCTACGCCTTGTAATTTCACAACGTAAACATTATCGTTTAATTTTTGGCTTTCAAATTGTGTTTTCTTTCCCCTGATCAGCTGTTAGTGGGGCGTAGAGATCCTCTCCTATTCGGACAGGCAGATCGCAGCCTCTGGGCTGACTCGGTAATATCCGAAACCAGGTGGTCCGTGTAATTTCAAAGGAGGTAAGGTTCTCCGAAGGACTTAAAAGGTCGCGGAAGTCCACAGCCGCACGTGGGTGTTCAAAACCTCACACAAAACGATGGGAAGATTCCAAAATTAAAATTAAGGGGGATTGAAAAGACCTCTAAAAACAACAAAACCCCAAAGTCAGTGAAAATAATAGAAGTACAAGATTTGCTTACCGTTAAATAACGAGGTTTTACAACGAAGAGAAGAAAGATACAGAATAGGCGTTGCAGACGCGTGGCTCTCAAATTAAATCCCAAAATATCGGACTCATCCGTCGTAATATTCACGAAAATTCCACACGAAACACAAGCGAAGATACAGCCAATGAATATTTCCAGTAAATTTCCAATTAAATCCACAAATGTGTGAAAATATCCAAAATTCCCAAAGATAGGAAGCATTATTCGTATATATCGCTCGATTCAACCACCAAGATGAAGCAGGAAGCGGAAGCGACAGGAAGAATACGTCACGCAACCAATCAGAAGACAGATAAATAAAACAAGTAAAAAGACATGGAGGTGCCCTCTAACGTCGAAAAGATGTAAACACAGAATAGGTGATCTAAATAGAACAACGATCAATCAAACAGATCTATCGATGCGTGGAATCGATAATACCGACATGTCCAAAACAAACAGTCCTGGCCTTAAAAGAAAACGTCATCCCTGTCAAAACATAGGAATTCCAGAAATTAAACAAAAATCTAAGACCGTTACAAGTATAAGAAACTAACTGTAAGTAAATGAGAATTAAAAGATATTACAAATTCTAGCAAGGCCGCACTAACAGGGGAAAGAAAAAGCCAAAAATTAAACGATAATGTTTACGTTGTGAAAATACAAGACGTAGGAGCATCTCTGAGGATAGTACGGAATAGAAGAAAATAGGGTTACAAAAGCTTGTCGAAAAGACTAGCGGAGAACTAATTTGAGGTAAGCGAAGTAAAAAAAAACCGTAACACTTTGTAGCAACCCATCACTAGTAATAGTACCGAACCAACCCGAAAAATAATGACTTAGGTTGCGCAAAAAGAATTTCTAACACATCATCACTTTAAACGCAATGCCATCGTATTCACTATAGATATTTGCAAGCGGTTTTACTATGTTCTTTCCAGGTACTTCCTCCGAGTAAATTGATCCAAATTTGCTGTGACAATAGAGCTAGGCAAGTTTAACAAGCAATAATCAGAGGAATTGATTGATTAACTAAACAGAATTGTTGGTAAAAGACTATAATAATTTGGGGGTTAATTACCTCAGCTAGGGAGCTCAAATTTTGAATAACTCAGCAGAATTTTTGTATAGAACTTATTTTGTGTATACTCTTTGGAAAAATGGATGGAAAATAATTTTAAACGAATTGGAGAAGACCAAAAAGCATTAAAGACGAAAAGAAAAAAACTTACCTGGCTTTCATAATCACATCCCTCTACATCACTTTGTTCCACAGCTCCAGCTTCCAACAGTAGCTTCATTACCTTAGGATCCGTGGGCAAAAAAGCCCCAAAATTAACACCAGCCATTTCATTGCCCTCCAACAAACATTCCTCCACGTTACAACCGCTGAAGATCAACCACAGCACCGTCAAGGTGTGAACGTCCACCGCATTTTTCCCCGTGGTTCCATTACCAGGTCCGCCCGCATTCAAATCATTGCTGATCTTAGTCTCGTCGATATTTTTACTACGATCTTTCCGCACCTCAGCGTAGATGGGGCATTTTTGGTTCTTCTCCGGCGAGGGACTCTTCAAATTGACGTTCTCGAACTTGTCCTCGTTCGTTTCCACGCTTTTGGTGACGTTCAGGTCTAAGGTCAAGGGGCACTGGTCGAGGTTATTCTGGCCGAAACTGTTTTCCGTCTCCACGTAGCTAGTGTCTAGTGTTTGGACGTTTTCCATGCCGAAGCATAGATCTTTCTCGTATCCAGACGAGTCGAATTTGGTTATGTCTTGTAGGGCCTTGAGATCGGAGTAGATTTCCGTCGAAGTCTTCTCTAGGGAGTTGCCCGAATAATTGTTACGTTCTTGGCTCATCTTATAGACGATGTTGGGGCATCTATGGAATGGGGAAGATTCAAATTCGATGGCTCTATCGCACTAGCCGGCACGATCTTTATAACTGACTTAAATAGCTAAAATGCTACTATTTTACATTGTTTTAAACAAAGTACGGGCAACCTTTGACATGTTGTGGGCCAAACTTTAGTGTGCAAATACGTTCGCGGGCCGCGTTTAAAAGTAGTGCATTTTAAAGTATGTTTATATAATTTTTACCGATAGATATCACATAAATAATACGACAATGTATTATAATGCAATTTATTAAAATAAGAAAATGAAATGAAAAAAATAGGTGCAAAACATTATAATTAAATCGTGAAATTTCGAATTATTACAAACTACGAAACTTAATAGCGACAACGAAATCAATGAGACCTTGAATTGGAAACAATCCATCGATGTTTGGATGAATTCCACTGATACAAAGACGTAGAGAATTTTCCAAATTTCGTCAGTCAGCCTTGTACGATGTTTTATTATTAACTTTCATCATTGAAAGAAACTGTTCGCATTTATAAGTACTGGCAAACGCACAATCAATCTTCTTGCGTATTTCTAAGCCCGGAAAATGGTCTTCTTTCCTGGTATTTTTTAGTAAAATCGCACAACTCCAAGATTTTAGGAGTGAGCTTTCTCGAAGCTGATCAACTCCATTTGCAAGTGTATTGAGCATTTGTACATTACTTTTTGTTGGAGTAGCTAATAAATTGAAACTGTCTTCCATGTTTTTTAAAATCGCTAAATTCTGTTCGAAAATTGCTCCGACAGTAACTTGAGTTCTTCAGCATATTGAGCATAAGCAGTATTTTCATACCAGAGAGCGTAGTGAAGTGGTAACTTTACCAGACAGCACTGTGCCTCCCACAAGCGAATTTTGTTTTGAAACGCTTGCAAACGGCTGTACAAATCATTCACTAATGTCCTTGTTTTTAAGTTTCAAATTTTAAATCATTCAAATGGCCTGTAAGGTCGACCAAAAGCTAAGTCACATATCCATTTTGGGTCACTCAATCAATAGTGTTTATCTTTTATTTGCATAAAACCTGCTATCTCATTCTAAGCTCGTAAAACCGTTTCACTTTTTTCCTTGCTTAACTATCTGACTTCACAGTAATATGTTACGTCGTCATATTCGGCTGATATTTCATCCAAAAACGCCTTGAACTGACGATGATTAAGCCCTCGGGATCTAAGAAAATTGATGGTTTTTACTACCACATTCATAACATTCTGGAGTGGAATGGACTTAGAACACAAGTTCTGTTGGTGGATAATGCAATGAAGACTATCAGATCATCTTTTGCACATTTAATTATGCTTCTTTCATACAAAATTCCGATGAAATCTTTACGTAAGCCGACCATAGAGGTGCACCATCTGTGCATACACCAACTAATTTTGACCATGCAAACCAAACTTGTGAATACCTTTTCAACTTCATTAAAAATGTCCTCTCCTGATGTTGGTTCCTTTTAGCGGCTGTAAAGCAAGCAATTCCTCAGTAACAGTAAACTCATTATCAACACCTCGAATAAATATAGCCAGTTGAGCTGTGTCAGACAAATCGGTGCTCTCGTCTAATGCTATGGAAAATGATTCAGAACCAGTCATACGGTCAGTCAAAGTTGTTTTATATCATAGCCATTATTTCATACGTCGGCAACAGTTCGTCTTGACAAACTAATTTTTTCAAATTCATTTTCTTTTCAGACACAAAACACTGCAAACTTCTAACATACACTCCTTGATAAATTCTCCTTCGGCAAATGGTTTTAATGACTTTGCCAATTTTGAACACTAACTAAAACTAGCTTCACAACATTATGAAGTTGTGTTTTTGTTTATGAAACATTTGCTGCTGTTTTTCCAAATTTGCGGTAAGCTTTTGGATTTTGTCCTTTCTTATTGTCGTGTCAGTGAGTGCAGCATAGGATGCTTAGTTGAGTAATGCCTCTTTATATTAAATTCTTTCATCACTGAAATGGATTCATTGCACAGCAAACAAATAGGCTTACCATTGTGCAAGATAAAAAAGAATTCTTCAGTCCATTTTTCTTGAAACTGGCGACCCTCCGCATCTACTTTTCGTTTCTTCCCACCAGACATCATTTTCGTTTACTTTTCGTTCGATAAACTTAATAACAAAATATAATTAGTAAGCACTCAAAGATGCACACAAAATCACAAAGCAATTGACGGCAGGATATCGCTTGTCGAAGTTATCACCTCGGTAGCTCAAATGGAACTGAACTAAAGTTCGAGCCATCCACCCGCTTATATAGGCAAAATGAAGGAATGATCTAGAATCGTCTAGTGTAGAACAATTGAGAAGCTATAATCTTTCGTTGCGCCGCTAATGAGGCGGCAAACATCAAAGGTTTTGATGTGTGCCGCCTCACTCTTTGATGATCGCCGGCACTCGGCTTGCTCGCTCACTTGATTCCGCAGGAGCAAGCGACGAACGCCATATCACTCGATCTTCCTCATTTGGAGTGAGTATGAGTAAGTAGTGTAATATTTCTTTTTAATTCGGTTTTTCAAAATGTCTCGCGTGTCTCAAATCTTACAGCGGGCCGGTTGTTGCACATATGTTTTAAACCTTAAAACTGCATTCTAACATAGAGTATCACATTTCAGAAATAATATTTTTATGTTTTCACTAATATTAACGTAAAATTTAAAATTAAAAAAGGTACGCATTAATATTTTTTTGCAAACATTCTGCAGATATTGGGCAAAGGCAAAAAATTAAGAAAAATAAAAAGAATTTTTTGAAGACTGCTTGCTAAAGCTCAAACTTACCTTTGTTCTGGCTTTTCGTTGAGATACTGTTCCATCCTCGTCAAATGGAAAGCGTAGTCGTAGATCTCTTGATTGCTCAAATATTTCGCGTGCAAAGTATAATACATGGCCAGGATGCAATGCCCGTGGAAGATGTTGCACAGATACTTCTGGGTGCAATGCTTGATATCCAGCAACCACTCAGCGAAGGAATGGTGAAATAACCTGATGGTACCGCTTCTGGATATCACCAAAATCCTCCTCAATAGATAAAAACGCTTCTTAAAATCTTCCAAACTCATCTTGTTGTTATTCACTTTAATGATGTCGTACAAAAGCGGTTCCGTCAAAGCGCATTTAGCTGCCAGGATCACGTTGAGGAGCGGTTGCACCTTGGCGAATTGCCTCCTGTTGAACAATCGTTGACTTAGCCACAAATATAACCCGTTTAACGTGCCAGGGATCTCCCGCACTTCTCTCAGGACGATAAAGCTATCCGACACGCCATCTAAGACTTTTTCCAAGTATAAGAAGCATCCATTGCTCTTAATGTGGAGCTGATTCAACCTCTCCGCAGTATCTCTGCTGATATGTTGCCTCAAACTGTTCTCCTGGTCCAATCTGGCCAGGATGTACTGTTGGACGTCTCGAACCACTTGGGATTTCCTCAAATCGTCCAGACTTAACTTCCTGAAACCGGTGAACATCTTCGCGATGCTTTTGGACTGTTTGCGCGCGGTGCAAACTAGGAGTAACCATTGCGGAAACAAATGGTGATGATTGGCTAATAATTCGGCTATCGTGCGCGATTGTGACGACCTCTCGCGGGGTTTCGATCTCGTCAGAGTGGAATTCGAATAGATGAACGAGTGTTCGTCGATGGAATCGATCAGGATGAATAAACTGGTCTTGGGCGGGTCGATTTCGAGTAGAGGAAACAATAACGCACGCTTTAGACAATCGTCTGGGTTCAATTCGATGTTTTAGCTCGCAACGCTATCTGTATCTCGGAATCCGATTTTAGTTTCTCCTAGGTAGGCGTCGGCAATGAGCGGCGGGGATTCACAGGTAAATTCGGTATAGGCGGAGGTTCGTTTCTCTTATCAGCCGGCGATAAGACGTTCTCAGCGTATACGTTGCTGTATAAACTTTCCTGAGCTAAATTATTGCTTTCTTTAGGCATACTCAAGGAGTAATCGCTTTCGGAATCCAATAATATGTCGTTCCTCTCTGAACCTTGCGCGTTTTCCATGCGAATCTTGGCCTCGTTCGCCAATTTCCTTCGCATGCTTCTCTCCTTGTGACTCTCGGTCGAATGGTTGAGGATCTGCGTCACCAAGGAGCGCACGAACTCGCTCAGCGATAGGCTCTTCTCGTTGTGGCCCTGCAGGAAGTGGTAGCAGAGTAATCTGCGATTCAGCGCCCTCTGTTGCCGGCCCGAGGGTCCCTGCGATGGCCAGCAGAGTTCCGAGCAGAAGGTGGTCTTGCCACAGCCGGGTCCGCCGAGCAAGAGGGCGCCACATGTCTTGGATATCGGCCTCTGGTCCAGGCAATGAGATAGCTTCTGGAAGGCCCACTCTCTGCAATAGAATTTCTTCCTGTCTTCGTTCATGATTTACGTTTTTATCTCTCTCATTGTGTTTTAAAATGGTTAATGATAAGGAGATAAGTAGGCCTATTTCCTCGTTTGAATTCACGAAGGCGAAGCACGATGATTTATTTCTGACATGTTTAGTTTTCTCGAATCACTAATATCGATAGGAGCAGTCTATGAGTCTCTCACTGTGGGTTCTTTAGTACACATCTCGCTTTTCATCTTTTCGAAATCACCTAACAATCGGACTGTCTTTAGTTAGTGATATTCCCAAATGTTTTCTCAAGGCCATCTTAGAGTAAAACCGATCCAGACACTGGAAAAGAATTAGAATGCAGATTTTTGAGGGAATCATACAGGTTATGCTTTTATGTATAGTTAAATTGGAGTTGGGCTATATTTTATAAAAGTTTGGAGAAGGGCCAAAATCACCTTCATATCAAAGCAGGGAAAAGAGCATTCTGTGCAAATGGTGGCTCACACCCCAACTCCAGAAAATTATAAAGAAATCTACTACATACACTGTGAAAAGAGATTGCATTAAATGAAAAGTTTTCTAACATGTTCAACGAAAAAAGATACCTTTTCCAGAAAAAAATATATTTTATTTTAAAGTAGCGTGCTGTTTTGCCGGAACACTATTTTCTTCTTAACTACATGGTTTTCGACCATAATTAAATGGAATGCACCTTAGTTTTGATTATTAATATTTTATAATGTCTTTATAACTTCTATTTAAGTAAGACAATACACATTACATATCATATTGATATTATTATGTACATATTTAACAACATATTTTAGTTTCTTTTAAGTATTATTGAATTATAAACAGTATTTTAAATAAAAAAGCCGTGAACAGGCATGTATACATTGATTTAAAACGTTTGCCTTTTAACGGAAAATGCAAGCACCTGTATTCAAGCTGAGTACTTTTTTTACGCGGAAGTATTTTAGTTTCATTCATGTTCCCACGTGCATAAGTCTCAGATACACAAACAATAATGAACAAAAGTGAATATTTTTCGCATGAGGTTAAAGAAATTTCAGAGATAATTGAAATCTTTTCAGTTAACTTGATTTACTTACATATAAGCCAAGGAACTTTACAGTAGTATATAGTGTTTGAAGGTTTTAAAACTGTTATACACGGGAAAAACGATCTTGTTGTTTTCAACCATTTTTCATGCATTTGGTTACAGTTATTAAATTATTACTTGATTTAGGAATATTAAAAATATTCCTGTATTCAATCAAATAAATAATTTGGTTAGTAGATTTATTTGAAGCTAGCGCAGTATTTATCAATTTAATTAGATATTTACATGGAAGTAAAAATAAATATCACATTTTATTTTCGTATAGCAGTTTTCCCCCCATATAGTACAGAAGATGAGCAGATATACTTATGTGTAGTAGAGAAATTGTCATATAGATGGCGCATCTCCTATTTCATTCCAATAACAGATAATATTTCGCACAAAATAGGCTAGAAGCTACGATCGTAACATACTAATCTGGTATATTTACTAAAACAACATCTGATAGGAGTCATCGCCATTGAAAGGACGATTTCTTTAACGGCACACCAAAGTGCTTAGAGGATGGTCACTGCGACCAACTCCCCCAATACTATTACTAGGGATTTACAACATTCTAACGGCAAATCCCTCCTTAGTGCATGGGTTTTTGGAAATAATTAATTTTCATTTCGATTAAAAATGATCACTGCATTTTATTGTATTTACGCTTAAGTCTAAAATGAATAAATGTTATAAGAAAAGGAAAAGACCTCTTGAATCAATCTGCTTACGGTTTTCTGCCAATCTGCATAGTTTTCTTCATGTTTAAAATAAAGAGGACTTGAATCAACTATCAATATCTTTCACTTAAAAGAATAAACTGTTTCAACGAAAAATATATTATTTCCGAATTTAAAATTATATTCCTTTCGAAGGAAACACCAAATCATGTTGGCCATATAGAACACGCAAAAACTTTTGGTTTAATTGCAATTCCTTTTAAATGAAAAGTATATTTTTCTTTTTTTATATATTTATTTTTATTATATTTATTTTTCTCAGAATAAAATGATTTTAAATTGATTTCATCTGTCAATTAGCAGGTTTCCGAATTTTATATAAATCACAGCAGGTAAAAGAGTTACTTGACGTGAATGCCCTGTATAAATAAAAACTTTCAAAGATCTGATTGCAAGGGTTATAATATTTTTTCTAAACTGCCAATCTTCGGAATGGGATTTAAAGAAAAAAAATCATAACTTTTTGTATTTCCCGCACTTTATCCTCGTGACGCGAACTTAAATGCGCAAAATTTACACCGGATTTAATTTTATGTGTGTATTTTGTAATATAAAAATAATTGAACTATCCTGGCTGTGAAATAAGCCAAGAAATTATATTAACGCCAACTTGGAAACTATCCAATCTTTAATAATATCATCATATTAGACAGACTAACGATGCTAATTAAATACGGCTTCAGAGATAGAGAGATTAGACAATAATAAGAGATAAACAAATTGATTTGTTGGAAATTAAACATCTCAGAAGTAACAGATGTTAATTCGAAAATTAAATAAAGAAAAATCGAAAAACATCTCATCCTAAAACATAACACCACAAAATAATACAAAAAAAAAAATTACCAAACATCACGTTAAAAAAATATTTGTAATTCTCGCACAGACAGACATAGTAAAAATAAACAAACTAATTTAACATAGCTTACGTGAGAGATTGAAAACAAAAATGCGGGATTTTGGCAAAAAAATAATCTCCCGCTTCTGCTAGCCCTTGTCAGTGCATGTGGAAAGCACTCAAACACTGTAATTCGTTCTTCAAACACAAATTCTGATATTATGTAACTCACTCCGGAACGGTTTACGTATTTTGGCACTCTGATGATAGTAAAGCTCTTCTTCTGATGCGAGTGTTTGTTTGGTTAATACTCCATAATATTGTAAATGGAATGTACCTACGTGCTGATACAACAACGAAAAAATTGGTTAATGTTCCTTTAAACAAATATGAAACGTGAATAATGTTGTGAAGCGAATGGTTCTGAGTAATGTCTACTAATGTAATCTAATAATGTTAATGATGGCATAATAGGTTTAAAAATGCTTTACTAAGAATCTAGTTTAAAAGTAGAATTGATTTAAAAAAAAAAACAATACCAGGTTTTATAATAATGTGTAGTGGAATTAAATCATTAAGGAAAATGCTATCTACGATAGTTATTTGTGTAAGAAGGAATGCAATACCAAAATATGTGTATATAAATTTATTTATCGCCAAATGTATGTTGATAATAAAAAAAATTCGGAATTATGTCAACATATAAATTAAAAAAAAAAAACAGTGATGGTCTCTGAACATATATTAAAGAAAAATATCTACTTACACTAATGCTTTGCTATCGGACATGAAAAAAACCGTTCAAGGTTTTTAATTATTATTCTTACTGCCTATGAATCCTTACGCATTAACTTATATTTAAGATTGAGAATTAAGAAAAAAAAAGAAAACTTTTTTAAAAGTATTACCTATAATTAAATAAAGTTAGATCAATTATATCTTAGTTTGCTATATTTCGTTGGTTTTAAAAAAATTTAGTTCTTATTTAAACATAATGTTCATCAGTTAACGGAATCCTAGTTGACTCAACAGTTTTTATTGTGATTGCCGGTGAGCAATGAATGGTTTGTAAACATTTGCCCAACATTCCAAAATTATTAAACATAAGATGTCAATTTAATTACTATACACAGGGTGAATTACGAAACGCGTTTTTGCTTTTGCAATGATTATCTCGATTTTGATAAAACTTCGGGCTTAAACATAGTTAGCTATGATTTATTAGCTAGATAGGTGTAATAACATCTATTGCTTTTCGAGAGAGGATTCAATTCTACATCACATGTTAAAAAATACACATGGCATTCCATTTGAAAAAAAGAAAATACTTTTAGTACTAAGAAGTACCCCAAATCAACCCTATATTGTGGAACACCTTGTGTATAATTGTGTTTACTTTTTATTCCTTGGTTAAATAGTGCAGCTCTCACAATCCGCAGTCAACATAGAAACTCCTTTTACTGTATAGCTGTGTATACGCATTTAATGTATCATATTTTTTTGAGTTGTTTTTTCGGTAACCGATAGGTAAGCATATGGCTTTATAAAATTGGTTTTGAAATGTCTAGTAGAACCCAAAAATGCACAAAACAATAGGTTTTACAGCGATCGATTAAAAGCACCGGAGCAACACTTCAATAATACATTACAAAATAATTTTAAAGCTGTCAAAAGTGACATTTCTAATTAATGTGTGCCAATATTGCCAAAAATATTTTTTCTTGTAACCTGTGACATTTAATTAGCTGTTTTTCTGTTTCATAACTTAAAACTTTTAATTTTTATTAGCAAACCTTCTTTTCTGTTGTAAAACTTTATAATATCAAAGTTGTACAACATAGGTGAAGTTGTTTTTTCTAAATACACTGAAAAAACCGATATATTTAAACCAACCAAATATATTTTGTTAAACATATTTTCTTTGAAACAAGCATGCCCTTTTTTGCTTCAAATATATGCAAAAAAATGTACACTATTGACTGAAATAAATTATTTGGTTAGAAAGTTTAATATATTCAAACAAATTATTTAGTTCAGTATGATCTTAAACACAATAATATACACAGAGATTCAAAATGATTGTCAATTCCGCTCCTATAGATAGTAACAGGACGTAGGTAATATGCCGCTGTTTGTAATGAAGTTTGAACTAAGTCAGTGTTGGAACATAAGAAAGTAAACGGATCTGTCATAAATAAGGAAAACGTTAATCTATATTAGAACTCGCATTATATAAACGACTATGATTGGTTTCTGCTTGTAAAAATGAAATGTAATTAATTTACTTACTAATTATGATTTACAATTCAGTACTAAGTGTTTTAACTAAATTATATTATTAATTTAAACATACAATTAGTTAATTATTAAGTGACAAAACTGATCTCTCAGTTCTTCTATGGTATGCATACGCGATTCTATAGATCCTATTTTTAGATAGCCGAACATGAAGTAATCTAATGGGTTAGATCAGGCGATCTTGGTGCCATCTTTGTGCTCTAACGAACCTGTCAGCAAAAAAACTGTTGAAAATATTGCAGGTTTGTCGAGCAGTATGTGCTGAAGCATTATCGTGCTGAAATAACCTGCTTCAAGCTCATTTTCTTGTAACTCTGCAATAAATAATTCCAACATCTGTTGTAACGTTGGGCTGTTACAGTTTCCTCGAAGAAAATTGGCCCTATATTCGTTGCCTAGACATAGCTACCAACTCCAACTTTTACGGGATGCAATTGCGTTTCTCGAAATTCGTGTGGGTTTTCTGCAGACCAGATACAATAGTTTTGTAAATTGATATAGTCTGTTAGATAAAACCAGCTTCATCCGAGAAAAATATGATTTGTTTAGCAGTCATCTCCTTAAATTGTTATTAAACCAATGACAATATTCCAATCGCCTATCTGAATCTAATGGTAATAATTCCTGTACCATAGAAACTTTATAGGGATGAAAATGTAACTTTCTTTTGACAGCTCATTGCGCTGAATGTACGATAAGCCTATAAAATTATAAAATGTAAACTATTTCACTTAATGTTAATATTGATTTTTACCGTTGTTGAGCTATTACCACAGATATAATTCCCTTATTTTCTTACAGTATTTAGAAACACTATCGTTGATGATATTAGATGTAAATATAAACGATTTGAAAAAAAATATAAGATAAATAATCGAAAGATACTACAACACGCACGCCAATGTCGCTAAATGTCAAGAAAATTCATTTAATGTATGAAATTTGTATGTAGCTAACTTCGCTCATTAAATTGGTAATAAGTATAGACAAATTTTTCCGGAAAACAGTTTTTTCTTACGACAATCATTTTGAATCACATGGTATAGTTCAACTTTGTAAAAATGTTGGATTGGTTCAGTTTCTTTGCTATTGTTGAGACAACATCGGTACTTTGTTAACTCAAACAAATTTGCAAATATTGCAAAGCTTTTTACAATAAGTAATTAACAAAATAAAGTATTTCTGCTACCTAATGAGTTTTCAGTGTAGATCATGCTAACTATGCTTAACCTCAAAGTTTCAAAATCAAGATATTCTAAAATCAAATCCGTGAATCATCTTGTATTAGAAAAATCGTGAGACTTTTAGCACCCTATATATATCCTGTCGACGATATTAAGAAGTTATCATGTGCTCTTTTAAGTATAGAGGAACTGTCATTTTTATTTTTTTGTATATGGCAATAACAGAACATAACATCCGACCACAGTGGCGATAGAGGAGACTTCAGTTCAGTCGACTTTGCTATAGTAGTTGTTATTAATGATTAAAGCAGATGTGTGTGTTAGTATGTGCGCCTTTCGTGGCCTGCTGATTCCATCTAATTATAAAACTGTATGATCTGTACGCGACAGCGAAATTGCTGCCGCGTTCTAGAGCTACTAAATTATTTATTTTACATGTGTGTTACATATTTTTCGTACCGGATTATCTTAGACCGTAGAGAAGAGACGTAATGATAAAGTTTTTAAGACGACCGACGTCTGGTAGAACGAAGACACACACACAAACGTGCTAAAATGCTCGTCAGGACACATTAGGAAGATAAAAGAATTGAAGAGACTAAATAGTTTAGCAACGAAATCCAATTAGGACGGTGAATGTCTTTCTCTTCTATTTTCTACTTACTTCCCATAACAATACAGCGATGTCAGTGTTTCTGTATTGGTGATAAAATCGATAATAGGCTGAGGAAAAATAGGAAAGACCAAATAAGTTTTGTCTCGCCGATGCGAATGTCTAGTTGTGTGCAAAATTAATTGGCTGAAATGGCATTTTACTGTCGTGTTAAAATTCTCTGGATCATGTATACAGTTGAGGAAATAAGTGCGTGGACAGTTCGCTAAAACGTAGCCAATACAAATTATTACAGTTAAGCAGGGGAATATTACCCCTAATCCTATGAGAGATTTAGAATTATTTTTATTTCCAAAACAAGTTTTTACTTGTATTCTCATCGCACTGTAAAGTGAAGTAAAAATTTAGCTTGATTAAAATAAATATATTTTGTATTTCTATGACCCATTGATGTTAAATGATAGAAGTAAATGTATAAGCAGTAGAACACAAATATATTTCAATTAAATCGAATCCATAAACTGCTCGAACATAATTCATTTAATTTGGACGAAAGCGAAATTCATAAATTTATACCTAAATGGTTGCATGTAAGCCTCGTTTTGCATTATACTGAATTTAATATGAAATTTTGTATTAAATTTAGTTTTGAATTTAAAAGGACATTTATTTACGTGTCATTATACACAAAAAAAAAAAAATATGTCCAATAGTTAGTATCAAATATTTAGAAGTTAATGAATATGCCTGTTTGATATTTAAAGTAAAATATTTAGTACCAAAAATTGTGTAAGTCCATTAGTTAATATTCCCGTAAAATAGCTGACCAAGAAGTATTGTTGTTATGGCTATCATCTTTAAATGCAACTATGATAGCTAGTCCCGTAATAATAAATATATATATTAATAAATATTATGTAAAAATTGGATAAGTATGTGACCTGAAGGAAGATGCATTCTAAATTTATTAAATTCGGGATTGAGGACTGACGGTCCATTGTCGAACGATTTGATGAACTTTGGCAATTTCCTCATTGTCTAGGTGATCTTGACGGACGTGGATAGACCTGGATCTGATAGATTTTACTTCTTTAATTATAAAGGCGCAAATTGTCTGGTAGTACTTAGACCTTCAGATGGTGATTATAAGCTTATTTCTAGTGTTCTACTAAAAACTTAAGCTACATCGATATAGATGAAGTTGCAGAAGAAAATGTTGAAATTTTGGTAAGGTGCAACGACCAAGTGGCAATAGATCTGCTAATTTTGCAAGACAAGTTAGGGATGAATATAATTCTAAAAATAAAATGCAATTTTTTTGTATGTATCTATCTTTCTTTATAGATTATAAAACTGTGTATGTTCAACAAATTTGTTATACAATCAATCAATTTTAACTTTTCTGGGTAGTTTTGAATACTCAATCAACAATTCAAACCTGCTGACATGACCACGACATTATTCTAAAATGGATGGTGATACAGCGATATACGATGACAACAGACTTCCTTATGCTTTGACTCAACTACAAACTACATCGTGTATTTTTGCGTTGTCTATGTCAACTTAGATTGAGTGATCTTTATTGTACGACAAACGCCGACCTATCCCACTGGACTTAACCAACAATTCACATATTGCGCACGCATATTTCGTTTGTAAAATTGATGAGAAAATAGAACAGGTTCTAAATATTTAGTACGAAATTTACAAATAAATTTTTCTGTATGATACTCTTTGAAATATTTAATAGCAAATTCATTTCATAGTTTCACACTAAATTATGTATAATGTAAAACCGGCCTAAGACAATGCAAAGAATAAAATTTTCTTTGCTGTTATTTTAAGTGTTAGAGAACTATCCATGCACATTTTTCTTTGACTGTACGGCAAATAATAAATGTCTATAACTGTGAAATGTATTTTTTTTTTGTAAATATCGATGTTATTTCTACAAATCTATCTTAATATAACAAAGAATGGACTTTCCACTTTTTCAAAAGAACAAAAAAAAAACGAAGTGAAATCTCTGCATACGTAAATAATGAATTACTGCATATTTATATATACCCCAGATTCATATTAATTTAGTGAATATTCGCGTACTAATTATCAGAGATCTAGATGAAAGGTTTTAAAACGTCGAATACAAACGAATAATCTTTAAAAATTAGAAAGATTAGAACAAAGTTTAGCATGACCCTCATATTTCGTATTTATAAAAAAGAGATACGTTTGCTTTTTTGATGCATGTATACAGGGTGTTAGGTGAACATGCGGCAAAAATTCAAGGGGTTATTCCTTGGCTTATTCTAAGAATATTTTATCCTATGATGATTTTCGAAAAAACCCTTTGTTTCGCAGATAAACGGCGAACAAGATTTGCGACAGTAACAACATTTTAAGAAAGAAGAAGAAAAGTGGCATTAGCAACCCCTTAAGAAAAAACACGTTAATATTTCATATGCGTTTCCGGTTTCCTATAATTCACTTGGTGTACTCATGGACTAAAGGTAAATGCATCGGGACCGCGCATAAAAACTATTGCATCTTATACAGGGCGTGCGTGAAAATTATTAAAACGTTAGTTCCGAAAAATGCAGAAAAGTCAACAAAATTCAAATGGAATACCCAATTTTTTGCCTTATTATTAATTAACGCTAAAAATAAAAGCAATTTGTTATTAAAATTCATACCAACTTGCGAGTTATTTCAAGAAAAAGTATTTTCTTACATTTTAAAAAATGTGGCAAGTTAGCCATGCTCGAGATGATGCAAAAACAATTGTAGTAGAATTGTTAATATTTTGTAAACCAAAATGCCAGCGCGTCTTAACTACAAAACACCATTTAAACTTATTTATTATCTATTGAGAATTTAAAAAAAGTAGTACCAAGCACATGTGACACTTGAATTCTAAGCAACTTTTTCAAATAACTTTTTTGGATATCATGTCATCTAACCCCACTTTTTGCAGATTCACGGCATATTTTTTAAATTTACCGCCATACTAGTGGTCACGTGACGTGTGTCAACATAAATTTTGGGGTTTCTAGACATGCACAACCTATCCCCCCAAAAAAGTTTTAGTATATTTTAATAATAAAAAAAAATTACCATATGTTGCAATATTTATGCCGGTCACTGTATAATAGCTACATGTTTCGGCAAAATCTGACCATCTTCAGACTCTTATAGAGTTAATGTAAGAAAAAAACAAATTAAGATGTTGTCATGGATTTGTCTTTCTTTTAATTTTTTCACGAGACTCTGGAAGACAGCCAGTTTCGATCGAAATATGTTGCTATTATAGACAGTAATAAAACAGAATGGAAAGAACACATTATTAAATAATTATTATTATTTAATTAAACCATGGATTATAAGAACACTATTTAATTGCATTTGGATATTCATCCATGCAAGTATAAAACCTCCAACAAAATGTCAATAAGTTATTTTAGTTGTTAGGCACGTCTATTAAACATAAACCGGGCTTTTAGACATCAGACACTTTTAAACCTATTTATAAATCACTCTGTATAAAAATTATTAGTGTTCATAGAGATTTGATTAGATCGTGCTACGATCTTCAAATTTTCGTGGTCTTTATAATTACGCATCCTGTCTACTAGTGATAGATAATTCACGATGCACAGCATCAGATGTATGCTTTAACGAACAAGGAAAGTTAACTTTCCAGACATTTCTCTATACCTACATATATACATACATATTATTATTTATATTCACTTCTTTCATGCTATTATTTTGCAGCCTACAAATTAGAAATGCGTACATCAACAATCTCTCTTGGCTGACAGGAGATAAGTAGGTATTATGTCGATTATTTTGCAGGTGTATTGGAAAATAATAAGGGTTTAGTTTAAATTTAATATTAATAATCCGTTACCTATCTACTATCATCTTTTATTTTAATTACGTTTAACATTGTGTGAATCTCTGAATTTCTGTTTAAAAATGTGACGTAAATAACAAAAATTAATACATACAGAATTGAAAACTCTAATAGATATTGAAGATCTATTAGATCAATAAAGATCGAAGCATATAAATGTAAAAAAGAAATATTTAAGTAATTTAAATAATGTGCACTCAAAGTAGATAATTTTTTGTATATTTAACGCAGAAACAATTTAAAATTCACTTAATTCACCTTGAAGCAATTACATTTTAGCATCTTTGTTTTATTTATACAACAACGTAAGCAGCAACTTTTACACTAATGACCTTATCAGATGATTTGACGATTTAAAATTAATTTATCACTCTTAGACACGGTCAAAAAAAAAACACATTTCTCATTTCTCTACAAATTGCATTCGGAATCAAACAAAAAAGCATTCGACCCACTCGATATTCTAATCCGGCCCCGCAGATTGAATGACTCATAATTCGCTTAATATTTAACGTTGCAGGATATAACACCATCGTAAAATGGCACACTTCCAAAGGGAAGGACCGCGATATCGTATCGAGATTGTCCCGTCCGAGAGAAACGGGAATTAAATAAATAAAAATTAACGCCAATCAACGCCTTATTAATTGAAAGATACGATCGCTGGCATTATTCGAGAAACCGAATTGGTTTTCTCTTAACTTCCGAAAAACTAGCCACCGGCTCGTAAGAAATCTAAACAATTCCCCCCGTATAATAACTTCTAATCTCCCTACGTGAATGAAGGAGAAAAAAAAATTAAAAATAACCCATTGTTTTTATGCGCGACTGCCATCCGTGGGTGGTTGCTACGGTGGGGTTGCATCCTATGTTGTTTTTATGCGATTTCTATGCGACTTACTTTGAATTATCCTATCGCAGATCGGTTCAACTCTTCTTGCACTCGCGTCTCGCACAGAAACACACGCGAAACCGACAGATAATCCTGGCAAGTTCGTCAATTTTTATTGGTTATGACATTTGGGACTGTCAAACGCGGATAATTGAGATCGTTCCGATCGGCGAGAAGTTGGCGACTGATTAAACGATGTGCCAGGCTAGCGTACGCGAGCAACTGTGCCGGAAAAACGTCTTTTTTAGGCGAATATGTTCGCGAGGATTATTTTAAAGGATAATAGCGATTAAATTTTTAAGGAATAAAGCTGTATTATACTAATAAATAATTAATCCTTACTGGAAATTGTAAATTAATTATATTAGCGCCACCTCTCGACGTACAAGCAAACTACGTCATCGTTGACAGGAATAGAACTCTGCATTATCGACATGATTTATACACGACGTCCTAAAATTATAATCAGTATACACTGCCTCGCCCAAATATAAAAAAATTGAAATATTGCCCAATAGATCCCAGAAATGGTGTCTAATTTGGTGCCTATCATCATGTGTTTTTAAATGCGCGTTTTGTTTGCAGAAATTAATAAAATCTCACAACAACTTTTTCGTAAATCATAATATTGATTGTATAATATAGGAATTATTTTATTTTTTACATACAGTATACGAGCGCGTATTTGTGCATTCTTGGTAGTGATTGGTTTAAGGTTATGTAAGAATTTTTATAGATGCCCAGTAAACCAAATTCAAATTTCCCTGAATTATTTTTAGTAACTTCAACATTAAAACATGAAATTACCTACGATTTTGTATTACATTAATAGTTATTTGAATACCTTTAAGTTGAAGTTACTAAAAATAATTGCGGGAAATTTCAATTTGGTTTACTGGGTGATTATAATATATAAATATTATGAATAAATAATAAATATTTATATATCACAGTTCCCAATGAAACGAATATTCGTATGTAGTCGGTCATAAACATACATATAGTAAGTAGTGTTCCTGTGTTTTGAAGTTATTAAAGTATTTATAAATTTCAATTATTTCCTAGCTATAGTTCCTACTATTACATTATTTTTAGTAATTTCAACGTTAAAACATAAAATTACCTAGTATTTTGTACTATATTTTAATAATTTTACGTTGAATTCACTAGAAATAATGGCGGGATATTTAAATTTGTTTAAAAGAATTGCACCATAATGAAAACAAAGTTTTGCTCATGTTTTACTTTTGTCAGTTACATAAGAACTGACAAATTTGTTTTAAGCATCGATCATATTCGAGAGATTTTAATTCGATTGAACCTATTAAAACCGACAAAAGTGAAAACATTCGATTCATTTTAAAAATGTTTACTAAAAAAATATACAATTGTCTCAAAAATGAATTCTGAGCATATTTTTGAAGTAACTTTTGTGGATATCATGTCGTCTAACCTCACTTTTTGTCGGTTCATCGTATACTTTTTGAATTTGTCACGTGACATCTGTCAAAATAAATTTTTAAATTGTTAAGACATACTCACGTTGTCGCCTCCAAAGAAAATTTTTCCTATTTTAATAATACTTTTTTTTTTATTGCAACATGTATGCCGGTCCGTGCATATTCTTTTATAATTGTTGTAAAAATTAATTACTTCATATCAGCATTATCTTTTCGTGTAAAGCCGAACTATATTGTTGTAAGTAGCAATAATAGAAATCTGCATTATCGACACAAAATATACATCGCGTTCCGGCAATTATTAAAATTATATAAATTATTAAAACTATAACATTAGACCAGAAATTCCTTGAGCCCTTAGGAAAACAGGATTTTTGATAAATGAAGAGAATTTCTTAAACAGATTTGCTTGCAAAAGAAACCACCAAGCTTTTTAAAACCATTTTACTTATGAATAAAATATAATTTCCTAAATTTTTCGGACACACTATATAATATAAATTAATTACCTAATATCCATGTCCTCTTTTAGTGTAAAGCTGAACTAGACTCTTGTAAGTAGCAAGAACAGAAATCTGCATTATCGACAGAAAATATACATCGCGCAAATTAGAGATTACTTAATATCAGTGCCATCTTTTAGTCTAAAACCGAACTATATCCTTATATAAGTAGCAATAACAGAAATCTGCATTATATACACAGAGTATACATAGAATTTTTGATAAAAAGAGACAGATTTGCTTGCAAAAAAATACCACTAAGCTTTTTAAGGCGGTGTACACATCCCTCTATTTTCGTAACACGAACTAAATCACTCTAATGCAACTCTCTGTCGAATATATTGAACATGAGATGGCGCTACTAGTACAGTCGCTTACTATTGTTGAGAAAAAGTTTAAAGTGACAATTTAGAAAGTGATGGGTAGTTCTGAAAAGAGATGGTGCGTGTTTCGACCGTAAACATATTCTTGCGAAATTCCTTCAATTATGATTTATGATCATACGTTTGGGGCGCTTGCCTAATACATCGCGGCGTGCATATTCACTTTCTCTTATGCATTTGAATTGAAATACCGGGATACTAGTGATTTTATTGTTATTATTATACTAGTTACAGTTGACGGACTTTCGTGGTATCGAATATTTTGTGCACAAAGTCTTTCAAGATGGCGTAATGTTATTGTTTATGTTTTATAAATAAACGAAATTGTTTTATTTAGATTATTTTATCTTTTTAATTTTGTATGCTGTTTATTAGATAACTAGTTCGTGTGTAGTTCTGCTGTGTGTGTGAATAGTTATTTGTGAAAGACATTAGATTGTTTCATCGTAGCATAGTGTTTTGCTTTTATTTGCTCTAAAGTGTGCAAAAATAAGTTCTTACAATAAATAAAAAGTGCTGTGGAAACATGCTTCAATAATTCAAAAAAAAAAGAGATGATAAATAAAATGTGGTAAATTCTCTGCATATGTTTTCTATATCAAATATATTCATTTTGCATTTTGTATTATAGTGCTCTTACAGTGGTCAGAGAAATGTAAAACAGTAGGATATTTATATAGACAAATTTATGGAAAACTTCTCGATATCTCTTAAAACACATTCCGAAGACTTGCAATTTAAACGCTTTACTAGATCATTAAAAAACAAATGTGACAAGACCAATATATTTTAACAATGAATGTTTTCCATGATTTTTTTACCAACAAGTATTACATATCAATTAGGATATTGGAAACCTAAAAAGATTTGAACGGAGAATTTTGTTAGAAGTAATAAAATGTATAATTAAACAAATTAATTATTAAGCATGAATAAAACTTTTTTCTTGTTTTATTTATAATACATTATGCAGTTAAATAACTTCTAGTATATCTATATAAAACGTATAAAGCTATTTGCTTATAACTTCCACTACCAGTCATGATTCTTTTAAGTATTTCAACGTCAAAGCAACATCACATTAATAAATAATATCTATTATGTTATACATATAATATAATACTTAGATTATATTATTTCGCTATCGCTAGAAGATGCCCCTAAGTTCACTTTATATTTGTAGGTCACGAAAGCGTGGTCTACATCAGAGGTGCCAACAATTATGTCCTTACTGTTACACTGTGAAAAACACATTTTACTCTTTCAGATTCAAGACGAATAGTAGGATTTTTAAAATAACTTTTTACATAATATTGTTTTTTCCACTGCAAAATTACAAAAAAATAAATAAATCCGTAATTTTTTTGCAATAAAACTCCAATTTCTATTTTAATTGAATAATATATTACACTGTAATTCTCTAAATATCTAATATCTTGCCATAGTTTATAAGAAGAAATGAAAAACTACTACAAACAATACATTCCGTCAGAGAATTGCACTACAGAAAATATAAAAGCATAAGTATTCTAATAATGACATTAAAAAGCATATCTTTGGTATGCCATCTATGTCACGAATGCCAACTAAAGTAACGTCCGTTGCAGCAGATATCTGTAAAATTCTCTTCTATGTATCTCAATTTTGTTTTTCAAGTGTTTTTCATAATTAGATGGTTTAATTAGCTACTCTTATGTTTATTTTATTTCTACAACAATTCCCGAGGGAAGCCATGCAATTTTATCTACATTTACAGTTAACATTTAATTTTTTTTTAATTTTCACATCGCCTATTCATTCATGTTTCACATTCTGTTTTTAAGATATATTTTAAGTATGCAATTAAAAATGTATCGTTTCACTCCGTATATTCATGTAGAGTGTGTAAATGCCTTTTTTCCAGAAAAACCGCCTATGTTGCGAAAATAACTTGAACAAAGTAACCCATGTTATAC
>RXPK01001999.1:0-152155 GCA_004143645.1 Protaetia brevitarsis
GTTAATCTGACGTCGTTGATCTATTTTCTTGAGAATTATGGCCAACACTGGGTGTCTTTACAAACTGTCTTTATGCAGCACAGGTTTATTAACAATTATTTAAAATATTATTGGATTTATAATACATAACAAACATTGTAAGAAAGCATATTGTTTGTCAATCTCAGTTAGTGCTAAAATATTTATTTTTGAATTTGATACATTTTAATACTTTTCGTTGCTACTGCCTGAAGCTGTGTTACAGACAAAGTGTTTAGCTATATTTAAATAAATAGAACGACATTGGATTACACAGGCGATAGTTAAGATATATTTCTTGAAAATACAATAAACGGAGGGTTAATAAAATAAATAATTTCTTAATAATTGCTCTAAAAATGTTGTAAATAATCTTAAACTGTTTTTGGTAATTTTTTAAAACATAGAAAAATATTTTGTAGTAATACAATATTTAAGAATACTAAACAACAACAATAATGCATACATCAATAATAGTGTAATTAATCAATGTAAAAATCACATTGTTCAAAAACTCAGGAGGCTGCTTGACATATTGTCTATTGCTAAAGCAATCAATACTCGCGAGCATAAATCAAACTAAGTAACTAATATCGTAGTAATAGGTAATATAATTTTAAAATCCCATCGCCATATGTTTTCTTAAAAAAAGAATTATCTCTACATAACATCAAACAAGTTAAATACATATATGTGTATTTCTAAATGGTGCCGTCACACTCTAGAGGCCTTTTATTTGTTATGTATTTTTTTGCATTAATATTTCCGTATTCGGTATTTCTAAGGAAACACCGCCACCGAAATTCCAATGTCTTTATTTAATGTATAAACCTTTTTCTCTATACATATTTATATTTCTGTTTAAATTTTTAGTCTTTACCTTTGATCGCAATAATACACACAAAAAAGTGATTTATGGCTTTGATAAGTGCATATATCCTCTGAAAGCTGCATTTACACCCAAAAAACTTTAAAGTTCACGATTGCTGGTGTCCCGATTTTTTCTGTGAGAAGTGTACCTATCCAAATGGTGAGTAGTTTTGATAGTCACCGCGCTGTAGACGACGACATTAATTAAGTCGGCCAGTGTACGTGCAGTAGTAAAAACTAAATATATGCAATTCTGAAGGAAATACGTTAGTATTTATATTTAGGTAGATAAGTATTCCCGATAAGAACTTAACGTATTTTTCATTTTAAAATGGCTTCTAAATTTGCGTACATACAACGTTTTTGTGTCGATATTATTTTAGATGACTACTACGTGACAATCGCGGTTTAAAACATACATCAATAATCTTAGGTTTAAACTTCACTTTAGATTTACAATCGATATAAATAAAAAAAAAAAATAATAAACTCGACTTTGCCATATTTAATCCTTAAATCGCGACTGTAATAACGGCCCTTAGCAATAAATGAGGTAATAAAATACTGCAAGTTGGGCTAAATTGATTTAAAACTTTGTAAAATTAATAAAATGAATCCACCACTCAATAATGTCACGAGTCACGAGCCGCCACTGGCTGCGACCATCATCTACCTATGCTAGACGCTCTTAAAGCTAGATCCATCCAAACCGCAATCGCATTAGCTGAGTAACTGCTATTCTAAAATAGCAATAGCGTATAGTAATGGTATTAATAAATCGCTATTTTGCTCATCACTAGTTATAATGTCTATATACTGTTACTAAGTGCGTTTGGATTCTCACCTTTTTTCTTGAAGCTCATGAAACAATCTAACAAATAGATCTGCGTACTGCTGTGTACTGATGGTACCAGCATAAATGCAAAATGAAAAGTAAAAAAAAAGAAAAATTAAATTAACTAGCTCAGCGGATAAAAATAAAGGGTGCAAAAGAACAAAAATTTCAGGGTTATTCAATTGAACTATTGAACCTATCATGAAAAGTAAAATGTGGACGTTTGAAAATTTTGACCTTCTTTAATTACTTCGAAAATTGTAATGGTGGATTCAAAAATAAAAGAACAGAAATTTTGAATGACGTTAACAATCATTAATTTTATTATTATAGAAAAAAAGAAAAAAAAACATTTAATGACAATTACGCAGGAAAATAAAACCATAGACAGAAGGTCCTGGTCGAAAATAAGACCTGCATGAATCTACAATTACAAAAGGACAATTCAAATCCTTTAACAAAGCAAAAGACAAATTTGTTCTAGAAGAAAATCCTTTTTCACAAAAAATCCACGTGGTTTCAAAATTTAATACAAACTAAATTAAACGTGGAGAAAACAAGTGAACTAAAAAATAGGATAACTTAATTACAAGCATAATGCTTCTATTCACTTTACCCGAGGTGATTAAAAATAATTACAAAACAGCAAAATATAAGAAAAACAAAAAATTAACTCTTTAAACTTAAAAATATATCTTCCTGCACGTAAAATAATAAAAGATCTTATATCTAATTTGTGTACACAAGAAAATACAACAGCAATTATTATTCTTATGAGTTCCTAGATGGACGATATAAATATCAAATTAAACGAATAAATCTTTACATAAAGAGTATTGCAAAATGGGAGCAATGAAATAAAAATTTACATGTACTTACATCTCGACATCAATCTAGAAACTCCGCGCCTCTAAGGGATAACATCGCATACATATAACAACATCTGCGTGCTACAAAGTCGCACAAATCGCAAAGAAAATTCTAGAATATACATTGAATAAAATATACAATACTGGCGAACGCAATATGTACAACTGAATGAAATTAATTTCAACAACTGAACAATTAAAATAAATTCAACAATCAAATCAATTAACAAAATCTTATCCAATAATAAAACATTAATTTCTGAGAGAATTTGCCCGACACATTGATAAAGATTAATCTTAATAAATAAAATAACACTGAATTTACGAACCCCGGGGTGCCAAACCACAGCAGTACGTTTGCTACAACGGATTTTTTTCTTCTGAATACAAAATAACATCTGGAGTGCACCAAGGGTCTAATTTAGGTCCATTGTTGTTTTCATTATATGTCGATGATTTATTAACCTTGTTGGACTGTCCAGCCTTGGCGTATGCGGATGATCTCAAAATTTACTCAGCAATAGAGGGCTCTGACGATGCCGCAGTCCTACAACGTAATCTTAATATAACATCTAGATGTTGTGAGATCAACAAACTTTGTCTAAACATTAGTAAATGATTTAAAGTATGTTATACAAAAAGAACCAATCAAAATATACATACTTACATGATTGACGGCATTCCTTTGGTGGCAAGGACTACAATATGTGACCTTGGTGTAATTTTTGATTCTTATTTGTCTTTTGTGCCACATATTGAAGATGTATGTAAGTCAGCATCAAAAGCTTTGGGCTTTGTAATGAGAAACTCCAAGGAATTTACTGATATCGTTCTCATAAGAACACTGTACTTTGCCTTTGTAATGTCAAAACTAGAATACGCCAGTATAGTATGGTATCCTATCTACGTTACACACATCCAAAGCTTAGAACGGATTCAGCGCAGATTCTTGAGATTTATAACATGTAGATTGCATGGAATATATCCTCCTAGGGGAGCCGATCTACAAAATATTATGCATGAAATTAATGTAAAAATGTTAGCGACTAGGCGTGAATATCAAGCGGCAACATACCTACAAAAATTAATCACCAATAAAATCGATTGCACTTACCTTTTATCAAAAATACAATTTAATGTGCTACGAATTGCTGCCAGATCCAGTGAGACATTTTTCCTTCCGACAGCAAGCACAAACGTGCTAACCAGAGTTCCAGTTACGATTATGTGTAAAAGCGCAAACAAGTGTCTGCCAGATGTTTTTCAATAGGCTTACAGTTGAACGTATGAAGTATTCATTAATGATATCCTTTATATATATATGCTTTGTTGCATTTTTGGTTGCATATTTTGTTTATTTTAATTTATGCATATGATTTTTCTTTATTAATGTATTGTTGTCCTGTTAATGGTACGCTGTTGGACAATAAAGATTGTTTATTATTATTATTAATAATCATATTGAATAAATAACAAACTCGTACTAGTTACACAGCAGCCGTCATTGAAACACCAGTCTTTTTTTTTTAAATAGTGTTCCCGCTTATCTGGCTGTTATGTGATTAATTGCATCAGCAATAACGTTGCAATGCCAGATTTTCCTAAGTATGTACATATTTACAATTTACAATTCAAGAAGAACAGTAAACACGCGCTTAATTAAATAGGAAAATTTGCAGTTAATCCCTGAGTGGACGTACAGAATGCCCTTCCAAGTAGAGTGTAAACAACTAAGCAACTACATTCGCAACAACACTGGTCAAACTTGCAAGGAAGGAGTTTGAGATCAAGTTCTGTGTTCTACAGAAATTACAATATCTGAGTAATTACTCTCATTTCCGTCAGCAGAGAGTAAATAGTAACCTTCCTGCAACGATTTACTGTCAGGTAAACAAGTTAAATCGGTGGTTTTAAAACGTAGTACAAGCCAGGCTGTTCGGAAATGCCATAATATATAGAGGTAGTTAGGTGTTAGAATTGTAACGCTCACATCGCTATTTATATTGAAAAAGCCGTTCACATTTACGGTCCGCCCTTATCGGCGTTGCAGTGAGCTCTAAATAAGTAAAGTGTACGTGGACCATATTGATTTGAATATTTATCTTGGTGATGTGAAGTAAATGGCGTGGATATTTTCTGTTTTATAGGAGACGCTGAGAGCAGCATTGTTGAAAATTATTATAATCTAGCATGAATACTTGCACCGAAATGCTGTAGTTGGAAGTTCACTTTGTCGTGTAGATTGAAATGCAAGCAAAGTGTAGCAATGTCGTAAGTGGATGCCGAACGCTATTTTGGGAATAAATCTAAAGGAATAGTGGAATTCTGGTGATTCCCAAATGTGTAGACATCGCCAATATTGAAATATATGTCCCCTAGAATGGAGAAATTCTTTTGCGCTTTATACGTCCTTAAAGATGAATTGGTGCGTTAGTTTCTTGTCAGCAGCTCTCATTGGAAATATCAGATCGAAATAATAATAAAGATAACTTAATAGCAAATATAAAAGGAAACCTTGGTTGTGCTTTCGAAATATGGTTCTGTACTACCAAGTGACAATTTTCTTTAATACAATTGCGAAGCTGACTATGTAGTATGACGTAATATTGATCTCTGATTATCTGATCATGTTTCAAGTAATTAATTTACCTCAGCCTTTCCAGAAATGATAGGTATAATATTATTATTTTAATATATAAGTAGAGTTCATTAATTTTAAATTGCTTCTAAAGGGAAAAAAAGATATTTTATCCTGCAAGCATTGACCCTAAAATTCTCACAAGTAATTCAACATAATTTGCAATTATATAAAATTGATAATATAATTCCGTTGTACATATCATTAGAAATTACGATATTGACAATATTCATCTTTAATGAAAACTAAATCTTATCCACTGAATAACTGAAGAGGACTTCAATCTTTTATTGATGTACTTCTACAAGCAATTACTCCTAATGAGTTTACTTATCGTTCCCAAATTTTAAGCTTCAGTTTCGCTGCATATAAACTATCGTGGGAAGAAAGTGTAGGCAGCCTTAACCTAAGATGAATGAATATTTACTAAGGGTAGTTTGACCTTTGCGTAGATAATTATACGGTGGAATAATTTAGATTCAACCTACTTAATAATCACTGAGGAAGAGTTAATAACGATACTTAAAATGGTAACAAAGGATGCATTAATATTGATAAGCAAGTATAATAAAATGTAAAAGGTTTGCTGTTATTTTTTTTTTTGACAGTTCAAAGTATTGTGATAGGGAAATGACTAGTAGATAATCTGTACTTTTCAAGGACACTGCTTGATGATTAGGTATTGTCAATAATTTTTGCACAATTTATTCTTGTAAACTCTTAACTTACTAGCGAGTTCTTCTCTCTTCTCTTTATGTCTTCTATAGAGATATTTAAATATACTTTTAATGATTTTCTTGATCTAAGCATATATATGAATTGTAAAATTTCTGAGAGCTAATATACAGTCTGAGTTTTTTATCTTGAGACAACGGAATATCTCTAATAGGAGGAAAATCGAGTCCGATTTTGTCAATGGGCGGTTCAACGAATACAAAATAATCCCAATTTGTTTGCTCGAGTATTATTTTATTCACAAATCACGGTACGATAAATCGGCACATGCATTACTGGAGTATCTAAAATCCTCATTGGTTGCTTCAAGTTGGACATCAACATCCTTGGAACGTAAATGTTTGGTGTGGAATAATTAGCAATAAGCTTGTTGGTCCGTATTTCATCGACGGAAACAAATGGTGAAAAATATCGAAACATCTTGGAGAACGAACTTCCAGTGTTACTTGAAGACCTTCCCCTTGGACGTACGACAAACAATGTGGTTCCAACATGACGGTTGTCCAGCACATTATTCAAGAATAGCACGAGAAGTATTAGATCGAGTCTACAATCGTCATGGATCGGAAGAAGTGGTCCAGTGTCTTAGCCTGCAAGATCGCCAGATCTTACTTCCCCTGATTTTTGGGACCACTTCGTTCTTCGTTGTTAAATGGCTTTTTAAAATTTTATTTAATGTTAAAATAAAAAAAACAGAAAATCATGTTTGTTTGCTTCTCTTTTTTTGTGTATTTTTTGTAGACAATCATGTTTTTTGCGATTACAGCGCAATCTGTTACGAATCGAAAAAAAGTTTCAAACAAAAACTACATACTTGATGGCGTAGAATGGGGTTCCCATTTAAGATTTCAAAGTTGTCCCCCCTCTCACTCTGGGGGTGTGAGGTGGGGGATCGAGTTCGGCACCATTCAGTGAGCCCCCTACATTATAACAAATCTTATTAAGATCTTTTTTTTTGATTTGATGCAGTGTTTTAGAGATATTCCGTTGTCTCAAGATAAAAAAACTCACCCAGTATACCTTGAAAATAGAAGCGGTACACAAAAATTACTAATTTAAATTTGATTTAATTGAGATTATATGGTAAGTTCTTATTACTAAAAATAAATATAGTCTAATTTCACAAAGAGTTAAGTAATAATTTACGTTTTTAATTAAATATCTACCACAACTGTTTTAGAAGGAGAAATGCAACCATTTAAATTCGTTTAAAATCGAAATATCTTAATAGAAACATAATAATAATCTTATAAATTCTAGAGGCTGAAATGTAAGAAAATGATAGTAACATATAACGAAGAAAATTATCCAAGTTTTAACTGGATTTTCCAGCATCAGCTTTTGTTTTTTGTTATTTGACGATAGTGTTCATAAAAAATTAAACACGAAACTAGTAGTATTAAAATTATATATATACATATATATATAGGTATATGTGTGGTTGGCAGTACAGCTGAGAAGGAAAAGTGTATCATGGCCAATCTTCCGAGTAAACAGCAATATGCGGTACCCGGTTGTTGGTTGGGTGACCTTTCGGACAACATTTTTCAGCGGCTCGGTGTATTCCAGCACCCTCTTGGCCTTCAAGGCCTGTAGTGCTGAGTTATCCCAGGCATAAATCCATGCCCATACGTTGACAAAAATGGTTTAACGCTGATATAGATTCTGGTATAGAGAATATTCTCCAGTATTTTGGCAAAATGTGGAAGAACATTCACAGGTCAGTAGCTGATAATGTCACTGCGATCACCATGATTAAATATTGATATAACTTTCGCAGCTTTTCAGGCACTAGGGAAAAAGGAATAGTTTATAATCAAGTTCTACAAGACCACAAGGGGTTGAGTCAAAACAGTAGTACTTCCACGCATCATGACACGAGAATACGATTTATATTTTAAAAATATTTTTACGTACACCAAGCAATTCGTAAACGTGTAAGGTATATTAAGATATTTTTATTTCATTTTTAAAAGGCTTGGGAAGCGGCATTTATTTATTATTTTATATTACTTATGTTTCGATGCATTTTACCATATCTTTTTCAATTTGTCTCCGTGCTGCAACAGGCGGAGACAAATTGAAAGAGATGTGATAAAATGCATCGAAACGTTTTTTATAAGTAATATAAAATAATAAATAAATGCCGCTTCCCAAGAAGTCTTATAATTATATATAAACCAAATACGGCAAAGAAAACAAACCATTATCTCATATCTTAAGATATTTTTATTATCTAATTGTGCAATGTAATCTTCTATATAAGTAGTTTACCTTCACTTACAGAATTCTTTTATTACATTTTATTTATTATCACTAGGAATCCAGAATTAAACAATCTTGACGCATCTTTTTACGAAGTCAGAATTCCGTATCAGCGAAATGTAATTTTTATTTCGCAAATAAGGTCTAGCATAAAAAAGCAAAATTACGCGCATCGTAAAACCGATTCCTTCTTTGCGATATTTCATTTTCCCCGGATATTATTGCCACCTCGGACTCACCTTTTCAAAAATTTAGCCCTCAGGATCGTCCGGGAACTACTTCTCCGTAGATTTGCGTTGAAATGGCACCTCAGGTTTAACATAGGCAATAAAACTGAAAGGGATGATGAGGGTTGCAGCCGGATTACAACGAGAGGCGGGGGTGATACACGTATAGGCCGCAAGTCCAAATGTATCAATCAATCAATCAATAATACCGCCTTTTCGGGTACATTAATCAAATTTGGCGTTTCCGTTCGGCGAGAAAAGATAAACTCCCCGAATTCCTCTCGCCCGTTTCGTATCATTCGTGAAATGGCGGCCGTAGCACAGATGTGTTACTTCTAAAATTGATTTTATTTACGCTTTTCACGCGTGATAGGATTGGATGAGTTTCGTCTCGAAACGGGATGATGTGATGTTGTTTATGAAAAAGAAAAGGATACCGAATCATCTTTGCATAGCTATTTGAAGTCATATGGCAAACTGTGTGGGAATACTCAGTTATTCAGCGAAAAGAGACTGTAACTTATATACTATTTTATATTTTATCAACTTTCATCTCTTCTACTAACTAATTTATTTCTGGAAATTTAAGAAATCTGTAAAAAAAAATCACATTTTCGCAAATAGCGATGAATTGATTTGTACTGAAAAATTGATCCCTGATGTTTCGTCAGCGTATCTGACAAACATTTTGGAAGGTACCGTAGAGTGGGGCAAATTCGATCGCATGGGGTAAAATCGATCAATCCTGATTTTACGGCAATTATTTAGTCTGGCATCTATGGAAAGGATGAGAAAGTTTTGCAACACAGTTATTTAATAAACTTTTTCTTAACTAACTGCCTTTTTAAGTATTGCATTAAAGTTTCCTGTGTTAAAAAAATAATTTCCGATGGAATGATAACGAGTAATATTTCATACAGACGGAAACAAACTACTACTGGTGAATCCCACTAGGACTAAGTGAATTTTCGAAAAGGGATAAGGTGAAAAGAATCAATTGTCATTCATTTATCACCGTTTCTTTTGTTGACTTTATGAAAGTGTTGGAATAATAAGAGAGTAAGGGGAAAATTAACACCTCATGGGGTAATACCGATCAGTTTGAAAAGTAAAAGAACAAAGAACATGCTCATAGAACAACGTAGAAATATGACATACTCATGTTTCTACGTTGGTTTTATTGAAAATTATGGTGAGAAACTAAAAAAAAGTATGGCCTGGCGGGAGACAGCAATATAACCCCAAATACCTCCAAAGCGCTATCAGGACAGTAAAATAGAGCACTTCATCCATTATGAAAGCATCAGAAAACAATGGGGTGCCATATTCAATACCCTGTAATTGGCGAAAGCTGTTGGGGGATGCGAAGGCATGAATTATTATTATTATTACTATTATTATTACTTCAGAATAGTTTAAAGAACCGGTAGTTTCTAAGGAAGGGAAAAGATGACTTTTGTATTTCCCCAAGTTGACGAAATTTAGGAAATTTCCAAAAACCAAATTATCCAGCTGGTCATAGAAGGGGAAGGTACGTTTTTTGAATTGAGAGGGAAGCGCGTTGAATGAAATTTTGTTTTAATTTTAGTTTATTGAATTATTATAGTTTAGGTCATTATTTATATGTTTGTCATTTCTATAATACATATTTTCTGTTATTTCCGTAAGTTTCCTTTTTTTAAATTCAAATTTTTGTTATTGGATTTACCTCATGTAGCTTTCAAATCGGTTTTTATAAGAAAATAGATGGGTGATTGGGATTGCCGCCTATTATGGGGCAAAACCGATCACGCTTGATGTATTAAAAAAAAATAGTGTTTTAATACATTGGGTTAATATACAAGATGGTATGTGTAGCTAAAAGATGTATGATTGTATATAATTTTTTTCAATTTTCTTCGATCAATAATAATAATTACAGCTCAGAAATAGTACATAAATCAGATCGGAATTGCCCCACTTTACGGTATTAACAGTGTGGTAGTAAGTATTTGTACAGGCTGTCCCACCGAAGACTGGGTTTTTGATTACAGCTCTATTTTTGACTTTAAAAATAGTCTTTTGTACAAAAGTTTTACAGAATTTAATCCTGCATAAACTAAAAATATTTTTGACTATACAAGGTGTTCCAAAAGTAGGAAAACGCATGCTTACTCCGTTATTTTAAATGGAACATCCTATATATTATTCGATTTCTAAATTCCACGTAGAGAAATAACATCACTTTATGTAAGTTACTATATGTCTACCTATAATAACAATGTTGTTATTTACGCTTTTGTAAAAAATGGCTCTGCTGCTACCTTTTGGGTAAGGCGGCGTAGTTTGTATATGCATTTGTTTTAGATATTCATATTTTAAATATCACACATACATACTTAGCTTGATATAACGGTGAAATTAAAATCGATATAATGTATACAGGTGTCCACTATAGTCCTGAACATTTGCTTAACTATATCTTTGCTTATGCTAAATTAACAAAGCCCTTTCAATTCATTCTAAACATTTGTGACGTCCGATGCAGGATATTGCAGACAATTATTTCTAAATAAATCCATGAATTTTCCATTAATTTTCAAGTCAGCTTAATATATATACTTAGTGTCATTAGGTTCTTGGCGCCTTGTTGTTAAATTCTGTATGCTTCGGTATTTTATCTGAGCCTTGGCGCCCTTAAACCGAAATAAACCACCACCTTAAAATAGCCCACCCCATCTCCATTAAGCTACGTCGTCAGCATACTGCTCTGCTACAGCAGATACATCATCACTGAAAATTTAGTACCGCTTGTCGTAGCTGTTGAGCGAAGAAATGCCTTTCTGAGTCGACAACAATGATTTCTGGATTACCTGCAGGTAGCGCTTTTTCTTTTGGTTGCGTTTAGGATTGGTATTCAAGATTTTCAGCAATTTTAGCTTATAGTTTGCGGTGGTAGCGCCTTACTATAATACATTTGATCGGAAAGGATTATTTTTCTTCCAATTTTCCTAATTATCTTGTTTACATTTATGATGTATTTTTTACACTAAATACGGCGGTGCTTAATAATAATTTTTACTAATTCATTTTAGGGTATTTAAACAATAACTAATAATACGGCCCTGGATAAAAGGAATGTCCCATCATTCTCTTAAGCATATCGTTTATTAATTTCTTAGTTTATTATTTCCCTGAAGTAAAAAAGAAACATTTTTCCCATTTAACCAACTCTTACATAGGTGTTCCAGAGTTTGGCAATTAGGTTCTCTGATGAGACAGTACAAAAAATACAGAGTCGGTTAAATAGGGCAAACGTTTTGTACTTTGGAAAGAGAATTCACGAAGAATTGACGAATCACAGGTTTGAAGCAGCATTGGAACATTCCTCTTATTCAGGACCGTATCTTCTATACTTTGCAAGACAAGCGCAGCAAAGCCAGTCTATATCTTCGGAAGAAGTCATTTGTGCATTAAAGTTCATTAAGATATATTGTTCATAAGTATGTTAGACACCCTACCTTAAGTGCGACCACACGAGTGTTCAGGTTCACATAAAATAAATCGTTTAGTTTTTCAATCACATTTAGAATTATAATTAAGAGTTTAACTGTAATTTTCTTCAATTTATTTTAATTAAGGACACATTCTTTACTTTATCATTATTTATATCTAGTTTTCAAACATGTTTATTTGTATGTACCATCTTTCTCAAATTAAATGCGAATCGAAGCTCGGCAAATCTTCAATTGTTTGTGCCATTGAAGCTACACGCACTGCACACCTAGCGACACGTAATTCAGAATTGTTCGTAAATAATTTTTAGTTAATATTTCAGTGTCCTATAACTTCGGCTGCATAAAGAATCGAAGACTTGTGAAGCAAATATTCGCATTTGATTTGAGAAAGATGTTACATTGCTTCTTGAACATACTTGTTTGTAGTGTCAATGCTTTTCTGGTTTCATTATATGGTTACATAAGCCCGACTTGCTGTGCTGGCGCCATTTACTGGACCTTTTTGGGAAAGAATGCTTACCCTTCGTATGGCAAGATGATGTCAGCAAAATGTCAATTTGAATTTGAATAAGTACCATATTGACTGGGTAATGAAGTTGCTATTAGGCTTTTTAAAGTTGTACTTCACTTCTTATTCGTTATTTAAGTTACACAGTTATGTGGTTATATGATTTTGTACTATTTAATTTTGATACAATGTTATCAGCTGCGACTGCCAGTACTATTATTTTCACTTATCAAGAAAGTAGTTCCATGTTCTCAAATGTCATACAGATGTCGCTGCTCACCAGAACCTGGTTAAGTCACTATATATATAATGTACCGCAATTTATTGCGCCAATGTGTTAGAGGGAAAAGAAACTTCTTTGGACACAATATGGCGGAATCAGGGTCCAGCTGATTCAGCTGTAGGCGGTTGGCTATAAAAATAACTATATTTAGCCAATTTTAGCTGTCACTGCTGTCATTTTAAGCTGTTGGGGTTAGAAATAATGTTTGGTTTAAAGTTATTGTATATATTATACTTTAATGTATCACAGTAACACTGTTTTTTAATTTCTTCTTTTCTTGATTTTTAGGTCACAAACATGGAAATGAATATCAATGACTACTACGTTTCTGCTTTATTTCAAAGCTTTTTCGAGTATAAAAATATAAAATGTAAAAAGTGTAATAAATTATAAATAATTTTTTTTTGTTTAATAAATGACAAATTTGTTTTGTTTACTAGGATTTTAAATTTATCATTATGTTTTATTTAAAGATTGCGTTTTAAAATAGGATGTTTTGATTATTTGTTTTTGAATTTTGTAATTAAATAGATCTTTAAAAATATTGTAGTTAGCTATAAAATTAAGTTATGTAATTTTATGAAATATTGTATATCGGTTTTATCATTAACTGCATTTTCATGTTTATAAATTTGAATTATTTCAAGTATATTACGGGTTTTTAAATTTTGTTCTTTGTCTAAAATTGTTATGTTGTTGAAATCAAAGGTATGATTTTGAGTTATTTCATGTTTTTTTTTAAAGCTGTAAGATTTTTATTATATTTGTGTCCTTTTATTCTATTTTTCAAATATTAAACTTTAAAAAAAGTAACACTGTTGTTTAACTAATTGTACTAACATGGTACTGACAGTGACAACATATAGCTTGGTGCTCGTGTATCGCGTTTTCAATCTTTTATTATACCATCCACATATTTCCATCTGGTAATGGGGCCTGGAAAATAAAAAGTAGAGTTAAAGCCGTAAAAAACGCGCAGTTAAGTTTTCATTACATCATGGCAACGTCGTGGTTACCTTCAATAGAAAAATTGACAGGACGTATAAACTACAGTGATTAAATTTGGCACCTAAGCTGAACACAATATAGCGGCTAATTGCGGTACTTTATAGTATATCTAGTGACTGTGAAATGTGTGAAATGATTCATTTAAATGTAAATTTGAATGATTCGACAGGCCGCATAAAGCAAACAGTCAGTCTTCTAGCAGATCGTGGAACGATTAAAAAAAATATATTTCAGAATATTTCTTTTCCATTCTATATGTCAATATATTTTACTGATTCAATAGTAATATTGTTTTAAATACAAAAGAAAGAATCATAAAAAATAATCAAACTTTCTTGCACAATTTACAAAATAAAATGCTGATCTATAAATAATCGGTACATGCATATATTAATATGTTATTTATCGTCACATAAAACCCGAAAAGTTCTAGCAATAGTAAAAATAGAATTGACAAATCCCATATCTCCTCAATGTAATAGTTTTTGAGAACTTCTTAGTGGATTTATGCCCGTCATAATAATTCTTCTTGTTTGTTTGCTTATATTTCCTCCTAATCCCGGAACCTACGGAGAGCCGTGAATATCAAAATTCGGCCCGGTCACCTACTTTCCCCGCCGTTTCTCCTCCTTCTCCCCGGAACTTCAAACGCATTTATCCTCGAGCGCCTTCAACAAACTGAAAATATATCAACTTTTATGCACGTCATTCTTCAGCCGAGGACACCCCAGGGGGACGGGAACCTCTCTCAATTCCGTCGCGTAATGGACGCGTTTCTTGCAAATCCACTGCCGCTACTATCATTTTGATATCCTTTTTTACGACTTTTAGATTTTATTCGGGTATAAATTCTGGTGCAACGCGCGAGTCGGCGAGAGTGCCCCGATCCGGCCAAATAATCGATGTTCTCCCCATATCCGTCGTTCTATAACGCATTACTTACCGCGAAATCCTTACGCGTTATCCCGTGTCACGTAGATATTGCGGTGTTTATACGGTATTAGGGTAATTTAGATGTACAGTGTAGTCGTAGCTGGATAATTCTGAAGGGTATCGATAAATATTTAGAAACGGATGAAGACTGTCTTACTAAAGGTTGACATCCAATTAAATTAAATTAAATTTAAGGAAAACGTGGTAAACTATCTTTGCATTGACTATTAAGTATAAAAAAAAAACATAGGAATTATGACTTTTATGTTGAAACCCATCGATATTTTCAATAAAAAAAGTTCTTCTTAAAAATATCCAAGATATTCACGCGTGAATATATCATATCTCCCATAGCGATAACTTGCAATGTGTTCCTTGAACCTAGTTCCGATCTGGGTGTAATAAGGTTTACATTAGATAAACAAAGCGCGCGATCGGAATTAAGTTCAAGGAACACATAGCAGGTTAGAGCTATAGGAAACTTAAATCATTCAGCGTTGCGCAACATAGTGCTGTGGTTTGGCACCCCGGGGTTTGTAAATTCAGTTATATTTTATTTATAGAGATTAATCTTTATCAATGTGTCGGGCAAATTCTCTCAGAAATTAATATTTTATTTTTAAGTAAGATTTTACTAATGGAATTGATTTGATTGTTTAATTTGTTTATTTAGATGTTCAGTTGGTTTAAATTATTTTCACTCTGTAATATATTTTTATTTGATCATGTAGTTTGTGTCCTTCTTAGAAGAATTCTTAGAAGTTACTTAAACGATGTCGTGTAAGTACAGTTAAATTTTATTTTCTTTGCTGCCATTTTTGGTAATTTCGTTTAATTTTAAAGCTTTGTTCGTTTAATTTGTATATTTTATCATCCTTCAAGGAACTCGTTAAATAATAATTGGGATTATATTATTGTGTACACAAATTCCGTTATTATATTTGTTCTAGAAGGTATTTTTAGTTTAAAGAGTTTTTTTTTTCCGTTTTCAAGTTTGCTGATTTATATTTTATAGTTAATCACCTCGGTTTAGGTGAAAAGAAGCATTGTGCTTGTATTTAAATTTCAAATTTATAAATATATTTGATTTATCCACGTTTAAATTAATTTAGTTTATTTTAAATTTTGAGACCACGTGGATTTTTTTGTAAAAAAAGGATTTTCTTCTAGAACAAGTTTGTCCTTTGTTTGTTGAAGGACTTGCATTGTCCTTTAGTAAATTGGATTCAAGCGGGTTTTGATTTTGGCCAGGACTCTCAGTTCAAGGTTTGATTTTTCTTACGTAATGCTAATTAAGTGTTTTTTTTTTTATAATAATAAAATTTATGATTATTTACGTCATTCTAAGCTTCTGTTCTTTTATTTTTGAATCAACCATTTCAATTGTTGGAGTAATTTAAGAAAGTCATATTTTTCAAACGCTCACATTTTACTTTTCATGATAGGTTTTATTGTGAGAGTAACCCTGAGGTTAAGTCTTCTTTTGCGCCCTTTATATTTTTATCCGCTGAGCTAGTAAATTTAATTTTTTTTCATTTTTAATTTCATTTTGCATTTATGCTAGTACCATCAGTACACAGCAATAGGAATGATACCAGACATAAGATTGATATTGAAAACCTTGAATTAGAGTAGGATAAACAATTATCAAACAAACAGTTAGACGCATACGAAACCACAGCTCCATCAAATCATTTTGCTAAAACAAGAGGTAATCATATCCATTCAATCGATTTGGCAATACAAAGGGGCCAATAAGTTATTCGTTGACCAGTTCCGCCTAAACGTTTATCGAAAATCTGATGAAAAAATGATTACGATGAACATGTGGATTTTCGGCAGCACAGATATGATTACTACGACATCTATTTATGCCGCTACGTGCAAACATTGGTTCATCAGTCGCCTATGCATTGGAAGAAAAGTTTGGAATATCTGCATATTTTTGTAGAAACCATCGGCAAGATTGTAAGAGTAAAAGACGATCTTCAGTTTGTAAAACCTGAAGGATACAAATTCTTGCACAATGTTCCTCAGACAATTCGATTTGATACATTTACTTGGCGCGATATTTTTAGAACATTACTAGAAAGATCTTCTTCGTTAAGACTTGGTACTTCTTCTTCGGCATCGAAAGTTCGTTAGTGTCGGCTAGGATCATCCCAACCTTAACGTGTTTGAAATACGTAGTTTCTCGTGCTGCAGGTGTTGGGAAACCGCTCAGTATATAATCAACTTGTAACAGCAGAATTCTGACGTATTTTCCCATAAATTAAGAACATGTCAACGTATTTACTGTTCCTACGATGGGCCACTTTCACTTTCCTTATTGGGATTTATTTGGATGAATTTACGTCGAACCAGCAATGCAATGACAACTATATAATGAAACAACTTGACAGATGGGAAAAGTTACACACATCGGCTAACTCAGTAAAAAATCGGTCTAGGACGTTTCAACGCGACCGTTTCGACGCGACCATTTCGACGCGGGTCATTTTGACACCGGGACGTTTTGATGTCAGATACAATGAAGGTGCATCCAAACGCTCGGAGTTCGCCGAACTGTTCGGCAACTACCGAATCGTGTGGACGCCACCGTCCACACGATTCGGGGTTTGCCGAACTCCGAGCAGATACGGGAAAACGCCGAACGTTCGGTATGAGAGTTTAGTGTGGTAGCATTGAGTGATTGCATGAATTAGGTTGGTGTTGGTACAGAAATTATGACTGTTATAAACCATTGCTATCACTGCATAACTGAAACTCTTTTTTGGTTTCGCGGGAAACCCGGCAAATCATAAATATTTGAAGTTCTGTCATTTTTGTTGAGCATGACAGAAACTCAATATAAATCACGGACACCAGTAATTCATCTTTAGGTTATGAAAATATTGACAACTGCAATTACTTATGCTATTATTTAATTTCTGCTATTTTCCAAGTTTACCATGATAAATGTATAGGAAATTATACAATGGCGAACAAACTCGAACAAAGAAAGTAGTTTTATTGACCTTCTATAATTGTTATGACCAACGTGATTGTTATCATTGAAACGTTCGTCGTTAAAATTATAGGTGAATCAAAGAAATATTTTTTGCTCAAATTTCTTCGCCATTTTTTATCCAATTATCTACGAGCATCATACACCTGTATGAGTAATATTTACAATGAGGCGAATATGTTTGCACAAAAAGCGGTCCACGGGGGATTATGGATTCCTTTATCGCTTCAAATTGAGGGCCGTGAGGAAGGAGGGTGGTTTCTTTTAAATGATTATATATTAATAAATATCATGTAAGAAAAATAACCTTCTTTTCTTTTAAACTGTACTTTAATGATGTAGTAAAATAATTAACAAACGAACATTTTCATATTAAACACTACTGATACAAACATTCTGCCGCTATCGCCTTCTCTTCTTCTCCACTGCCGCCAACCTCTTCAAACTAAAATTTCCTACATTCGGCTATCCTGCACTAGCCAATGCCCTCATTGGCCTGTTATCATTTTAGATACCTCGGAGGCCTCACGATTCTTCGTCGCGGTTCCTCGTTCTTCTCTATGATTTCCGATCGTAGATCCTGTACTTCTCCTTCTTCCCCTCTCGAATCCTCATCATCGGTCTCTCGACTTGCGGCTTCCTTCTCATAGTCTTCACTGTCTTCTTCTGTTTCGGATCCACTGTCATCATCCAATTGGTCGGTTTGGCATTTAAATATTTTTAGTTGAGACACATGCGCCGTTGTTTTGCGCCCCCTTACCCTTGAATTAAGTCTATCGAGCTGGTAAGTATCGGCCGGTAATATTTTGGTGATTACCATCGGTCCCTTGTATCGAGGTTGAAGTTTCGTCGAGTCTCCTGTCGCTTCTTTCGCTGACTTCACTTGTTTCTGCGTTTCCTTTCGCACAGTTCCTGATTTTTGTTTTTCCGCCATTGTACTCGTTTAACGTCTTTTTCTTAACCTGAATTTGATTGGAATCTTGAATTCGAATCTCGTACCTTGTGTTTATTATATCCCACTTCTGAAGTGTAAGAAAAATAACCTTCTTTTCTTTTAAACTGTACTTTAATGATGTAGTTAAATAATTAACAAAAGAACATTTTCATATTAAACACTACTGATACAAACATTCTGCCGCCATCGCCTTCTCTTCTTCTCCACTGCCGCCAACCTCTTTAAACTAAAATTTCCTACAATCATCTAATTTTTTTATTTATTTGCCTCTTTATAGACAAAAAATCATATACGCATTTAAACCAGATCATCACATACATTTCGACCCTCTTTAGAAAAATTCAAGAAATTTGATGAATTATGAAAAGAGTGGTAAGCTTTTTAATATTTAGGATAACATTGCAATTATTTAATTACTTTATCTCAACATTAGTTTTCAAGATTATTTTTTATAAAACTTAAGATCTTTAATTTACTTGAAACACATCAATTTAATGTAATAATGAATACTAAAATTACACTCATATCAATGTCAAAAAAAAACACGTTGAATTGTTTATTATCTTTGGCAAAGCTGTCAATTCATACGACATAGTAGTTTCAGTAATTAAATTTGTATCTGTTACCCACTGTCATATATAACAGTTATTAAAAACTGTAGGTATGACTAGTAAGAGACGAGCTCACTAGACAGCTGTCAACAGCTTTCCCTCTCACTCTAAATACCTTCGCGAATGTGTGGACGGGTGCACGAACTCCGTCTAGCCGAACATTCGCACACGTTGACGTGCGCCATTTTCCAATGCAGATCGGGAATAGGCAAACAGTTTGCCGACTAGTTCGCCGAACTCCGAACTGCCCGTCCACACGACTAGGAGTTCGCCAAACTAGTGCTCGGAGTTCGGCGAACTCCGAGCGTGTGGATGCACCTTAATACAAATGGAGTTTCATTTAAGCATAGATTTTTGATATTTATGATTATACCTGTGAATTTGGGCGAGTAGGAAAATGCCACTTTTTTAACATTGGAAGGCATGAAAGAGGGATTTTTAATGATAAAATTATTGTTTTCTCATAACAACGTAGCAGAGAATGCATTAAAAATATTTTAGATGATTTTTCGGGAAGGTTGAGAGAGGGAAAGAAGATTTTTTTTTGAATGAATTAAATGAATTCGAAACGTTCTACTGAGTTAGCAGCAAGTAGCACCCTCCGGTCTAGGATATATCATGTGAAATTTACAGGTTCGTGATCGAAAACGCAACTTAGCTTTGCCCTCGATCAGCTGTTAGCGGGGCGTAGAGATCCTCTCCTATACGGACAGACAGATCGTAGCCTCTGGGCTGATTCGGCAATAACCGAATAACCGTGTAATTCCGAAGGAGGTAGGTTCTCCGAAGGACTTAACAAGTCGCGGAAGTCCTCAGCCGCACGTGGGTGTTCAGAACCTCACACAAAACGAAGGGAAGATTCCAAGGTTAAAATTAAGGGGGATTAAAAAAGACCTCTAAAACACAGAAACCCCAAAATTAGTGAAAATAATAGAAGTGACAAGATTTGCTTACCGTTAAATAACGAGGTTTTTCAACAAAGAGAAGAAGCAAGATACAGAAATGGCGTTAGAGACGCGTGGTTCTCAAATTATATCCCAAAATATCAGGCTCATCCGCCGTAATAATCACGAAATTTCCACTTCAAACACTAAGCGAGATACGGCAATACATTGATTCAAGCAACTTTCCAATAAAATCCACAGATGCGTGAAAATATCCAAAATTTCCAAAGATAGGAAGAATTACTTGTGAGAATGCATCATCATCAATCAACAACCAAGAAGGAATAGGAAACGGAAGAAAATAAAAAATCTAAGACCGTTTTAAGTATAAAAAATCTATCTGTAAGTAAATGAAAAAAAAAAAAAAAGATTACAAATTCTAGCAAGGCGTCCGACACATACTCAGGAAACTAAAAACTACCGGCAAGGCGCTCTAACAGGGGAAAGAATTACAATTCAGGAACCAAAAATTAAACGAAAATGTTTACGTTATGAAATTACAAGACGTAGGAGTATCCCTGAAGGTAAAAGAAGGAAATAGAATTACAAAGTCGTTGAAAAGAGCTAGCAGAGAAGGAGATAAGCTCGACACGAACAAATGCAAAGTAAGCGAAGCAAAAATCGTAATATCATCCTAATTTTCTTTTTACATTAATACCTTTCTTATTATGCAACTTGTGTTAAGATAGTTTTACGGTAATGATCTTTCTTTAAGACATTTACTCACCCTTTGATAATAACATCACAAAATCGTAGACAGCCTGTATATATGTAATATGTATCACTTCATCGTTGTACAAGTGTCTTGTTCTAAATCTATCAAATTTAGTGTCCTATCGTGAAGTATAGTTTATAATAAAAGAAGAAGTTATTTAAATAGAAATTTCATTAGTTGAAATTATTGAATGACACATGGCATTGAAAACCATTTCGATAAAAATCCCGAAGGGACTTAGGACTACCATAACAGAACACTTGAATACCTTTATACGAACATCCATGGCAATATTTTCGTATATTCTCGACCGTTATTCCGCAATTGCGCTCCGAAGATTCGCTTCAAAAAGGAGAAGACCCTTCGCAGGGGCGGCCTTCTTTTCAATAATTCGCACCGAATCCAAAACATTATCCCCCCAACATTGTATATACGGGTGCGTTGTCGTTTCTATCTGTTCACATGGAAATGGATACATTTCCTCCGTATGAACCGAGTCACGGATCATCTCCGAGCGAGGGCGTTGTGAGGATACTGACGACGACGACGACGTTAAAAGTAATGGTGTGATATCATTACCGAGGGCCCCTGTGCGACGGCGACGCTCATTGTTTGCGACCGGTTTTTGTGCCGTCTGCGTCGCGGTCCCCGACAGTTTTCTCGGCACCGCAAAAAGGGACCAACGGAGCGGGATATTCGGTCACGGCATATCGCCATAATCTGGAGTCTTTGTTGCGGCTCAGTTATTTCGTTCTGTTTTAACCTGAACAGTTAGTCCTCTCTCTCGCCTGCGGTCGTGATGCTGAGTAGTCCGCGACAGCTGCGCTCTATCTCTGTTCGGTGTTCGTCCGTTGGCCGCTCCACCTTCTGCGGTTAAGTACACCGTCTCTTCCTGCTGGCTGAGCCCCAGTGTCATAAACGTCTTCTTCCTGTATTCCCCACCGTTTTGAACTTTAGAATGGTTTCGCAGCGACAGCTGCGCTTACATATGTCTTCACGATAATCGTAGCTCATTTTGTAGGTTGTGTCCCCGTACAAACGCCGCCATGCGATGTATCCAACGATCTGGACTAAAGTTAAAAACCATGACTCAATGTCAAGGTAACTCTTCTAAAAAAATATTATCGGTAGTTTTATTAATATGTTTGGGATTGGAATTTGAGAAGGGTGTGTGATTGTAAAATATCTCTTTTCCATGTCTTCGCATCCTCCAACAGCTTTCGCCAATTGTAGGCGACATCAGCCGGCCAATGAGATATTATTACGCCTGCGCCCGTGGAGCGACTTAAGATGATCGTTTCTCAGCATTTGCCAAGGCGTGAGAAAAACTACGAAAACCTCACTCTGAGAGCAGTCCGTCGGGCTCGAACCGAGGACCCCGCGAGTGATAGCCAAACGTGCAAGCCACTAGACCATCAGCCGGCCAGATATGATTATCTCTTGTTTTTGCAAAATCATTTAATGGTGTTATGGTTTCCTATGCGTCTAACTGTTTAGGTAATTGTATATCCTACACTAATTCCAGGTTTTCAATATCCATATTATGGATCCGGAATTGTTCCTTTGTTGCGAATCGCTGAATGAGTTAAGTTTCCCATAGCGGTAACTTGCTAGGTGGTCCTTGAACTTAGTTCCGATCGCACGCTTTGTTTGTCCCGGGCTCGAACCCAAGACCCACGACTGATAGCCAGGCGTACAAGCCACTGGACAATCAGCAAATATTCAATGTTGTTACAATTTTTGCTGCTTCTTGGAGAATTTGCTCTTGCAAACACGGAAAAAAAACTGTCAACAATTGTAATGATAAATACGACAAATTGAGACACCAATGGCTTATTTTGTGTTGAACCCTCTGTTAGTGGTTTTTGGGGTTGCTGAATTTGAATCTGACTTTGGTTTTCTTGAAAACAATATAGCGGATCCAACATTACGGGAGGAAACAGAAAATATAAAAAAAGCGCGAATTTCTTTTACAAGTCGGTAACTCATAAATTAAATGACGCGTCCCACGTGAGGAGAAAACATTTAAAAAATCAATTAATTAATAGCTTTGTTAACAATAATTATATAAAATAATAATAATTGTTTTTCTATTAATTACGTAGTACATCGAATTTTAAAAAGGTAAAAAAATTGGGTGTTAAGAAATTAAAAAATGGAAGAAAAAAAATGTTAAAGAAAAATACAAAAATTGGGAAAAAGGAATAATAAAAAGGGATAAGGAATAGAGGATGGGGAAAAAAAGGTGAGAAAAGGGAATAGAAACAAGGGAACAGGAAAAGAGAATAGGAAATGCGGAAAAGGGAATAAGTAAATAGGAAAAAGGGGAGGGGGAATAAGGAAGAGAAAAAAGGAGAAAAGGAGAAGGGAACAGAGAAAGCAAAGAGGGTAAAGGGAGCGGGGAAAGGGAAACAGGGAAAAGGGAATAGAGATAAGGAATGGAGAAAGGGGGACGAGAAAAGCTAGTGGGGATTGCGAACAATGGAACAGCGAAAAGAAAGCAGGAGATACGGAAAAGGGAATAGGTAAACAAAAGAAGGGAAGAGGCGAAATTGTGTGGAAAAAGGAGAACAGGGGATAGGGAATGGGGAAAACGGAACAATGAGAAGGAAGTTGGGAAAAGAGTATCGAAAAAAGAGAATGGGGCAAAAGGAAATGGGACAAAAGAAAACAAGAAAAGATACCAGAGAAACGGGAAGAAGGAAACGGGAACAAGAAAAGTGATATGGAATGGGAAAAATTGAAACTGGAAAGGGAATAGGGAAAAGAAAACAAGAAAAAGGAAGTTGGGATACAAAGATGAAAAAAGGGAAATAAAGAGAACAGGAAAAAAGAAAAAATTGAAGAGAGAATAAGAAAGAAGGAAAACGGATAAGGTAACAGAGATTAGGAAAGAAGGAAAAGAGTTCGGGAGAAAGAAACAGAAAAAAGGAAACAGGGAAAGAAAGAGGATACAAGGAAAATGGAGTTGGAAAAGGAAAATGGAGAATTGGGATAAGAGGAAAGGAATGTGGGGAAAAGGACATAGGAAAAATGAAAACTGGAAAATCAAAAAAAAATATATTTATATATATATATAAGAAAAAATGTAAAACACTTAAATAATAATTCTTTTTCTATTAATCAATTGTGGCAATTACGTAGTACATCAAATTTTGAAAAGGTAAAAAAAATTGGGCGATAAGAAATTAAAAAAAGGAAACATAATGTTAAAGAAAAATACAAAAATTGGGAAAAAGGAATAATGAAAAGGGATAGGGAATAGAGGATGGGGAAAAAGAAAGCGAGAAAAGGGAATGGGGACAAGAGAACAGGACAAGAGAATAGGAAATGCGGAAACGGGAATAAGTAGATAGAAAAAAGGGGAGGGGGAATTAGGAAGAGAGAAAAGAAAAATGGGATAAAGGAGAAGGGAACAGAGAAAGCAAAGAGGGCAAAGGGAGTGGAGAAAGGGAAACAGGGAAAAGGGAATAGAGATAAGGAATGGGGAAAGGGGAAGCGAGGAAAGCTAATGGCGATTGCGAACAATGGAATAACGGAAAGGGGAATAGGTAAACACAAGAAGGGAAGAGGATAAATGGAGTGGAAAAAAGTGAACAGGGGATAGGGAATGAGGAAAACGAAAAGGAAGTTGGGAAAAGAGTATCGAAAAAAGAGAATGGGGCAAAAGGCAATGGGACGAAAGGAAACAAGAAAAGTGAAACGGGAAGAAGGAAACGGAAACAAGAAAAGTGATATGGAATGGGAAAAAAATGGAAACTGGAAAGGAAATAGGGAAAAGGAGACAAGGAAAGAAAAGTTGGGATATAAGGATGGAAAAAGGGAAATGAAAATAAAAAACAAAAAAGGGAAGAATGAATAAGAAAGAAGGAAGACGGATAAGGTAACAGAGATTAGGAAAGAAGGAAGAGTTCGGGAGAAAGAAACAGAAAAAAGGAAACAGGGAAAGAAAGAGGGTACAAGGAAAATGGAGTTAGAAAAAGAAAATAGGGAATTGGGATAAGGAGAAAGGAATGTGGTGAAAAGGACATAGGAAAAAGGAAAACCGGAAAATCAAAAAGAAATATATTTATATTACTATAAAAGAAAACTACACAGAAAACAAAGGAAACGCCAAAATAGACGTATTCTACATTCTAAGATATGCATTTTAAGTGGACCGACCGGCTTACTAATCCACCTTCTTTAAGAAGCGCGTTCTGGTTGAACGCCGGCCTTCTAGCTAAGATACCTACTACACAATGTATAGGTGGGCATCAAACGTAAATGTGACATAAATTACCTTGAATTAGAGTGACGGTGTGCGAGCTTTGGGATTTGTAACGGTGATCAGGTCGTGTCACCCCGTGAGACGACCACGATCAGTAACCAATGAAAAAAGGGAAACTATAATAACTGAGATCTAGATCATGTTACCCTTAACGACAATTACCATCTCTAGATGCGTAGAAAACGGATGAATAAGCCGAGCACCTATAGCCGGGCGAAGAACGGGAAGTTAGGTTGTATCACCCATAAAGACGACACCAATCTCTAATCGAACGGAGAACAGAAGCATAGTTGTGTCACCTAGTGGATGACGACTACAATCACATCCATAGAGGAAGCCAAGCTGTATCACTCTGAAGAACGAACAATCTCTAGCTATGCGGAAGAAGAAAAAAAAAAGAAACTGTGTCGTGTCACTCAGAGAACGACTACGATGTATTACCAGGCGGAACTTACATACATATATCGGTATAGTATGTTCTGTAACCTTTACCGAAATTAAGTTTGACGTCTAAACTCTAGGGGGTAAGTGAACTCATCATCACGGCTACGATAGTAGTTTGGCAATGGTCCACGCTTGACTGGCGCGGGCACTGCGATCGATAATTCTCTCACGCTGACGTTCAGCGCCATCCCGAGCCCAAACAACTGCATATAATCCCGTCCTGCTTATAGACGTGAACGGCGCTCGTTATTAAATATCATTGGCGTGAAATGCGAATATACAGTGTTTAGTGGGCGGCGTATGCATTTTACAAAATTTAATTCCCTCCGTTGGTGCTAACCGCAATTAATGTTTAATGCGGACACTTTAATTCATGCCTTGCTCGCTAGCGTAAAACATAACATCATAAAATAGTGCGGTTGCGTGCCAGTAGTTTATTCCGCTCATTTTGCGTGTTATTGGTGTGTCGGACGAGTGCCGATGCTATATTGCTGATAGACACTTAATCGGATCTAATTTTATCTCATGGTTTCAATGGTTGTATGCATGTGCTTAAATGCTAAAGTATATGTAGATATCATAAAAAGGCTGATAATATGCAGTTCATTAACTATAAAATTAGATTGTTAAAGAAAATAACTGTTTCATCAAATTTCTTTTCCTTTCCTCTTATTTTCTCTAGTATGAAGTAGTTAGGATTTTGCTTCAACTTTGTTTTAACCAAATAAATGATTCAACTAGATATCTCATCTGCAAAGTATGTAGTTAACTATTAACTACATAAGCCTCTACATCTACAGGAATTTTAGTTAAGTATCAGTTATCCCTGCTCCGGCTTGATTTATACCTGCTGCTAAACCAAAAAAAAAAAGGAATTTCACTTCTGTTTGTAACACAAAACAAACCGTTACATTTTTTTTTCTAAGGAAAATTCTAAATTTTCTAAAGAAAATTCCAGTACCCACTAGTTCACTATAGTGAACACTCATAGTTCACTATAGCGAACACTCATAGTGGACACATTCAATTCAGACAAAATAAAGAAAATAATTCCTACATTTTTAATCAAAAAATTCGAAACTGCGTCTACATAAAATAGTTTTATTTTTAAAAGAAGTCAGATATTCTTGCTTGTTTTAATTTTGATTTTTTTTTTCTTGTAAAAGGCAATATTGAAAAAACCTCTTTGGAAACTGTTTGAGATTTTCGATCGCTTTTAATGCACCAGCGTAGAAGTTTATAGAACCATTGGTATCTTCTTTCTCATCGTCACTACCATTCTTAGTTACCTCTTCAGTCCCATTTTCGCTATTTGCCCTATCACTAAACAATTCTTCTGTAAGCACTTCTTCATCCAAATGAATAAAGTCGTCTACTTGGGAGATGTAATATTTAGTTATATAGCGAGTTTTCTGCGCGGACAATTCTATAGGGATGATATTCTATGATAATAAATAATAAAAATAGCGCTAATCTAACTCGTGTATTAATTAATGTAAATAATGAAATTATTAATCTATCATTCCCCCGAACATTCTTGACACATTTATTACTATTGTTATTATTAGGGGATTATCTGTAATATACTCTGTAGATGTATTATATGAAATAGTTCTATTATAAATTAAATAAATATGTGTATCATATTTGAAATCTCATGAGAGAATTGCGTATAAGTATATCACGATGATAAGACATGTCTGTAATTATTTATTTAATTAATGCGGAAGAACAAATTACGTCTGTGAAGTTTAACGCCTTTGTGTTTTATTATTGTGTCTGTTCCTTCGTTCGTTAAGAGGTATTCATAAAAATCGTGAAACCATAAAATTAGGTTTTGGTATAATCCTGGTAAAATCATCTCGGCTGTAGTTTAAGTAATCTTTTTTTTTATTTCCATTTGTATCGCTACGAGTTCTTATAATTGAAGACACGTGTGGATGAAGGTGTTATGTTACAAAATCAAACTTTTTCAGAAATTAAGATCAAAGTTCCTATAAAACTCGGTTGTCAACGACAAATCGCATTCTGCGTCACATTTCATGTCTAAGATTGCCTGCTCTTAAACTGAGACTTTTTAAAACCCGCTTTGGAATAGAAGTTTCATGTGGTCTCTCTGGAACGACCATATTCTAAGCATTTTTTTTTAAATAAAATGCAGAACCGTTAAGTGATGTGGAAAGTTCTGAAGCAGAAGAGACATCATTCATATTTGAAAGAATATTGTTTTAGAATGAGATTACGGTAACAAAATACAAATTTTGAATTATTCTCTGACCCATGGGCGGATGTCATGTTTGGGGATCAGCAAAATGATTTTCACATTTGTCAAGTTTAGCTCTCTGGGTTGTATTCCAGCATTGTCCAAAAAAAGCAAAATATTTCACCTCTTAAAACCCATCCAGGTCCAGAAGCCAGTTGAGCATTATACACTGGTCATATACTCCTTTTTATTTGAGGTCCATGTGAGTAGCAAATTACCAAGTTGTACATTTTTCAACGCCCGTCGTCGAAAAGCCTGCCCAACTACTAAAAGCTCTCTTTTTTTGTCCAGCCACATTTGCACAAAATAACATAATTAACCTTTCTTTCGACAATTTTCTACCAATGCATTTTTCGCCTTCCAATATTGGAGTTTTATCAGTTGAAGCCCCAAAAGTAGAGACCACTTTTATCTGCATTGTATATGTTTTTTGGTGTGTATCCACTTGTTCCAAAAACTGCGTCACAATTTTTTAATTAACATTAACAACAGATGTAATAATTCCACCTGATGTCGATGAGTTAACAGACGACGAAGACATTGATGACACAGAAACGAGTGCACCTGAAAGCATTCCTAATGATATCACAGGTACATTTGAAATAATGGATGTAGGCGACGGGCGTGCATGTACGGAATTAGCATCAGAACCAACAACAAGTCGAGCTCATTCTTCAAAACATTTTGCCGTAAAGTGGCGGAAAGCATACATTCCGACAAAAAAAACAACCAAATAATGTGGAAGCAGAGGCCGTAAAAGAATTACAAGGCCAGTTTGGTAATTGTAGCCCTTTCGAATTGTTCTCTTTGTTCATTGATGACACTGTCCTCAATGCAATAATAAATTATTCAAAGAAATATGCATGTAGCAAAAACTGACACAATTTCCACATCGATATGACTGACTTACGTAAATTGTTAGGTATTGTTATTTTATCAGGCTACCACACTTTGCCACAAATAGATTTATACTGGTCTCTAGATGAGGACAAAGGAGTCCCATTGGTAAGAAAAACAATGTCGCGAAATCGCTTTAGAGACATCAAGCAAAATATTCATCTGTCAGATAATACAAATTTACAAAAAGAAGATAATTTTGCGAAAGTGCCGCCGTTATTCGACCTTTTGAATGAGAGATTTCTACAATTTGGCATATTTGCACACCATTTATCAATAGAAGAACAAATGGTCCCTTACTTCGGTAGACATTCGGAAAGATGTTTATAAGAGGTAAACCCGTTCGATTTGGATTTAAAATTTGGTGTCTTACATCATCTGACGGATACTTATATAAATGCTTTCCTTACGGTGGAAAACTAAAAGAAAACCCACAACTAGGTTTAGGAGCTCAAACTGTTATTGATTTGTTGCAAGCAGTAAAACGTCCAAATAATCACAAAGTATTTTTTGATAATTTTTTTACAAGTTACTCTCTGCTTTCGTTGCTGGATGAAAAAGGATTTTATGCAACTGGTACGATACGAGAAAATAGAACCGCCAAATGTTTATTGGAAACAACAAAGCAAGTCTCTAAAAGATGCTGCATATGACAAAAATTCTTCAATCAGAATGGTGCGTTGGAATGATAATGCAGTTGTTACTGTAGCATCTAATATGGATGACGTAGAGCCAACTGGAAGCATCAAACGATATAGTCGTAAGGAGAAGAGGGAAGTACATGTAAAACAACCAAACATAATTGAGAAATATAACCGCCACATGGGCGGCCTCGACTTGCACGATAATGCAATAGCAAATTATAGAATACGTGTAAGAGATAAAAAGTGGTGGTGGCCCTTATTTATCAACCTAATAGGGTGTGCATTGGTAAATGCATGGAAAATACACAGACTTTGTAATAAATCCAAAATTCCACAACTAAATTTTCGCAGTAATATAGTTATGCATTTGGTGAAAACTGAAAAACCGTCAAACCTTTTATCAGGACACCCATCTACGTCGACTTCCGATGCGCGCTATGACAATGTGGGACATGTAATTGAAAAATCTGCGACATCTACATACCAAATGTTTTCACTGATACCATCGAAAGTAGAAAAATATGTACATATACCGCCAACGTTGCGTTTTCGCAACAGCATTTTTTTATATGTTACTGTATGAATATATCCATAATATTTTGTAAGTGACTTTATTTTATCCTCCTTAGTTAATTTAACAATAAAAATTTTCGATTTTTTAATTCCTTTTATATGCGGCGGTTAATGGGTTAAAGCAAATCGCACTGCATAAATGCATAAGGAAATCCCAGGAATATCATCCGACTCGATCTTGAGTGAATTACCGCGGCTAACTAACGAGCTACACTTCCTAAACATGTTTCTATATCTTTTTTCCGTCTGTTTTCGAAGATTTGTATCTGCTACTGAAGTCATTTTATGGCTGTCGTGTAAAATTAACCTGTCCGCGTATGTTCCCTTATCAGAACGAGTTTTACGTAGAAATGTACAACAAAAAAATTGGTTCCAGATACATTGTCCGGTCGTGATAGCTATCTACTTGCAAGAATAAACTTCACTGTAAAGAAAAGGTTCTTTTGCAAGAGTTATAAAGGTTTCAATGTAGTGCAACTTAAAAAAGATTCGGCCCCACATTGGGCGCCAAAAATCTAGCTCATTTCCCCCTATTCGAGATAATGTTAAACCAAATAACCGTACAAAAATCAGTGCGGTCAGGCAAATCGCAAAACGAGCGACAAGTAACTACAAAGAGCGATGTGCTGCGTTCACTCCTCGCCGGAGCTCATAATTGTACCCGGAATTTCACTTCCGGTGCGTAGGGTACGACATATTCTCGTTTCCGTTACGTTATCGTCCATCTCGTCCGCCCTCTAGAAACGCACTATTGCCGTCTTTTTATTTCCTGCCATTTCGGTTGGCAATGCTCCTTCCCAATGTCTCTTGTTCTTGTCATCATTCTTCCTTCTTACGCGCTTGGTCATACATCTAACTTTAATTCTTATCGTCAATACTTATCGATTCTCTGCGGTTCCGCAAAACTAACCAACATTTTAATTTTCTCTCTGTTAAGCATTTCAGCAATAAAGATATCACCGTCATTGCATAGCGCTATACATGTTCAACTTCAAAAACAAGTGAATGATTTTGACACCCGAAAAGAAGAGTAAATTACATTTAATTATCAAAGTTAACAGCAGCATTTTTCCACTTGGTAATTCGGTAGCGGTTTACGGGATGAAAACTTGAAAGATACGCATAGCAGATACTCGTATAGTTTGGTTAATATTGGTAGATACGAATGCACTAACGAGTTTTTGCTAGCCTTCCGGCTTTGTCAGAGAACTCCAAGTTACCACCAGCAATGGTGGGTAATTAGATTAAAACGCGCTGTGCAGTAGTTTAAAAAAGATTAGATTGTAACGTGCGGTCCATTTTTTAATTTTATTTGCGAGCGAAGGAAAATGCAGCAAAGAGGAAATATGACCGAACGTGGTTACTACGCCACGCTAATTACACTTACTCTACAGGTATACACATATGTCTTCTGTACTAGGCGAAATATTTTTTTGTCATAAGTTATTAGTTATTAGGCAAATAAAGTTTACATAGGGATACGTTTTTAATTTATTTTTTATATAATTCGCTCTCTTCACAAAATTCGTGCAATGAGAAAAGTAGATATTATCACGTATTTTCTGTTATAAAGAGTAAAATCTTCTAAAATCAGAATTTTTTGCGACTAAAAACGAAGAAATAACAATAATAATTGTAGCGTTCCCTTAAACGACTGGTTCAGCTCACTTAAAGTGAAGTGAGGTGAGATAGAACTGAACTACTTACTACAGCACTACAATTAATTGCTTCACTTGCTAAAATAAATGGATTTACCTCATATATGTCTCACATTCGTGTTTGCATTAAATGAATTAATTTTATTTCATTGATTTTTCGCATTGGTACTTGCATCAGGTGGTTTGATTATCTTCATTGCTTTTTACATTTACCTTTCTTATTTAATTTTATGTAAATGTTAGATAAGGCGGACATTACAAAATAACAATTGTTTGATCAAGATCTTTTACATAACTTTTACTAATGGTGCTCCCAAAAATTCATAACAACATATAAAATTATTTTATTTCTTTAATATGAAAAATAACTTCGATTTCAGTACTCTAATTCTACGTATCTGCTTTAAACTTCAAACATGTCAATAGATGGCGCTGTGCCTACAATTATCGATTACTGTAATCGATTTGTGAGATTAGAAATAGATATTTGATTTATTTAATAAAAATAAAATAAATAATAATAATAATAATAATAATAATAATATTTATTACCATAGATCATATTACATGATATTGGTATTGTCAATGAAGTACAATATACACATGTATAAAAATAGTATAATGTAGAACAACACTCACACATTAAGATAATTATTGCAAGAATTAAGAATAAAAATCATGACCTTTCACATATCGCATTAATTTGTTTGTAAAACCACAAATATTTCTAATATCACATGGTAATTTAATTTAATTTATTAAATACCTTTATGGCCCTATATTCTGCTCCTCTTTGGTACATGCAGTTTTATGTGTGGGGACGACAAAATCATGACATCCCCTGGTTGTCATTCCATTAAATATATAAAATACAACTATCAGTATTATACATATACATATGTATATGTATACATCGTCAAAACAAGTGTATACAGGAACAAATACATGTAAAGAACACCACAACACAAACATATAAACTAACTATGACAAACGTACTCTCGCAATGAATAGAAGGCCTTCTCCAGCAGAAATTCCTTCAATTTATGTTTGAATTTAATGATGTTCCCAGAAATGGCTTTAAGGTTAGTGGGCAATGCATTAAAGGCTTGTATTGCTCTATATCTGGGACCATTTTCAAAAAATTTAGAAGAGTGCTTAGGAACAGAGTAGTCATTAAAAGATCGAGTTTGCATATTGTTATAAAAGTCCTTATTACGGATGAATATTTCATCGTTAACTGTCAAAAATATTATTAATTCATAGATATAGAGGCTAGGTAAGGTTAAAATTTTAAATTCACGGAACAGATCCCTGCACGGGTATTGTGTGGAACACCACGCATCATGCGAATTACACGCTTCTGCAAAATAAAAATGCTGTTAAAATGAGTAGATGAACCCCAGAAAATCACAGCATAACGCAAACGTGACTCTACCTGAGCGAAATAAAAACTTTTTAAAGAAATCATGGTAGCGCATTTTTTTAAAATATTCATCCCATATAGGGCAGAGTTAAGCCTCTTACGAAGTTCCGAACAATGCACATTCCATTTTAAATTTTTATCTACTATTAACCCAAAAACTTTGTGGACTCGACTTGAGGTATTGATCCGCTGTTTAATTTCACGTAGAGACTGTAGTTGTTACAGGTTTTAGAAAAATTGATTAACCCAGTTTTATTACTGTTAAGTATCAAATGGTTGTTTGCGCACCATGTGGACATGTTAACTATTATATCATTCAATTGAGAGCACACGCCAGAAACAGAAGTAGAGGACACAACGCAAGTTGTGTCATCCGCATACAGAGACGTAACACAATTACCTAGGGATGCCGGCAAATCATTAACAAACAGCAAAAACAGGGTGGGCCCAAGTATGGAGCCCTGCGGAACACCACTAACGATCCTAGACGGGCTCGAAATATGATCTTTACTGGTAGAGTCCATATTTCCAACTATAGCAGTTACATGATATCTGTTGGAAAGATATGAATTGAACAAATCTAGGCGCGACCACGGATGCCATAGCACTCCATTTTCCTCAATAATAGATTATGATCTAATACGTCAAATGCCTTAGCTAGATCGAAGAAAATGCCTGCAGTTACCTGTTTATCGTCTAAGTTGTTATAAATATGATTCAAAACATTATATATTGCATTTTTAGTTGATTTCTGAGAAATAAAACCAAATTGTGATGTACATAAAATATTGTTTTTAAATAAAAAAGATTTCAATCTATTATTTAAAATTTTTCGTAAACTTTACTAAATACAGGCAACAGAGATATCGGGCGGTAATTATCCAGATCGTTGTGTTTACCCTGTTTTAGACAAGGGGTTATTTTCGCGATCTTTAGCCTATCTGGAAAAATGCCGCTGGCAAACGTAGAATTTATGGTATGAACCAATGGTCGTGCTATGTGACAATTCACTAATCTTAAGAGAAAACATGGAATTCCATCGATACCAGATGATCGTTTAATTGAAATTTCATTGATAATTGTGGTCACCTCGTACGTATCTGTCGGATTTAAGAAAAAAGTGTTACGATTAGGTTGAATATTGATATGAGAGACAGAAGTACTAGGACAGGGAACAATAAGATGGCTACTCTCAAAATGATTGTTAAAAAGATTACAAAGGATGTCAGGGTCGCTTATAAGATTACCAGATTCATCCAGCACCTCAAAATTGCTTTTTGGTCCCCCACCAATTTCTTGTTTAATGATACTCCAAGACGTTTTACATTTATTACGCGAAGATGAAAGTAAGTTATCATAATAAGTTTGTTTGGCTCTATCTACCATCTCAACATAGTGCTGTTTATTCGCTTTATAAGCGGCATACAGGTCCGGATCCCGGTATTTTTTGTAAATATTATAAAGATCTCTTAGATTATTTGCAAATTTCCGCAATTCTGAATCATACCAAGGTATATTACAATTTGTTGTTTAATGTATTATGAAAATATCGAAGTTGACATTGGGATCACTAGAGCGATAAGTTTTTGACCAATCTTCGTTATTTAACAGGGATTGAAAATGAGTTATGTTACTATGGTTATATATACGTTTTTCAACAAATTTACTAAATTAGGACTGTGACAAGAGCTCAGATCTGCACGAATCAACTGATAGCAGTGATCAGACAAACCCGAGTCGCTAACAGCGACTTTAAAATGCTCGACGACATTAGTGAAAATGTTATCGAGCAGAGTAGCAGAGCCAGCTGTGATCCGCGTGGGCTCATCAATCAAAGGCCTCAAATTGAATGAATCAAACAAGTTAAGAATATCATCGGTACACTGTCCACCGACACTAAAATCCACGTTAAAATCACCGCAAACTATCAAGAGTTGGTTATAGGCATCAAATGATTCCAAAAGCAATAAAAGGCCCTCTAAGAATACATTCAAATTTCCATTAGGTGACCGATAAACACACAAAATCGTCACTTTCAAACTGCCCATTTTGACCTGAGCAGCAGTATATTCTAGTTGCATCTCAACGTTCTCGACATTATTAATCTGAATAGGGCGCGCTGTGATGTCACGTCTAGCAAAAATCAGAACTCCACCGCCTCTATGCAAAGTCCTACAGAAACTATTAACTAAATGATAATTATCAACATTAATACAATTAACCTCATCCGCTGTTAACCAATGCTCAGACACACAAACCAGGCTCGGGGAACATAAAGAATTTAATAAAGCGCTTAACAATGTTAATTTGTTTCTGATACTTCTAATGTTTAAATGAAAAAGACTCAGTATCACATTGTGGTTAATGATATCGCCTTTCCTAGAAAAATTGATCTGCTAGAGTCGGCCTTCACGTCACTTAACACGGGAGAGATTTCAATGAGATTGTCGTAATTAACATAAATCGGCCGTGAATTTACTGAATTCTGAATTAAGTTTGCAACATAAGAAAATAGTTTATATTTACCCGAGATTTTTAGATGAGGACCGTGCTTAGTTTTATCTTTATTCATGTCCATTATAGTATTCGTCTCAACAAAATTCCTCCCGCTTGCATCAATATTACAAAGAAAGTTGAACATATTTATATTGAAATCGTAAATCAATTTATTAAGTCTGGGATTGTTTATCCAATACGGTATAGAGACATATATAATTTTTACATGCTTCGAAAGTCTCTCTAAAGCAGCATATGTATTATCTTGCACAGGAATGTGCTTAAGGACATTATTTGCGCCTGCCAAAATCACAACATAATCATTACTAAGGAAGTCATTACACAAATGATCTACATCACAAATTACGTCATTGATATTCGCATTCGGTTTTATGATAGACTGTACACTGAACTTATTGCCTAAATAATTCTTCTAGAACGTGAATGATGTATTTTTAATTATTCTTAAAGAAACTAACGAGTCTGACGAGCTGGCCAGGCGAGTTTCGCCAAGGACATTCGTTGGAGCCGACCCCTCTTTCGGCACTACCAAATCGCAAATTAAAAAGTCCATCAATAAATGGATACATAATCAGTCCAGAGAATGGTGGCAAAAATCACCGGGACAAAAATATACAAAAGGGTTCCTAAAGGAGCAGAGGCCTGAATTCGCGAGAGATCTACTGAATAAAGACAGGAAGACTGTCAAAATGATTGTAGGTCTCCTGACTGGTCATTGTAGACTGAATAGGCATATGTACAACATAGGCCTGGCAGATGATTGCAACCTGCAGATACTGCCAAGAGGAGGAAGGAACACCAGTTCATGTGCTGTGCCAATGTGAAGGCCTGGTGAGGACACGGTTTCTAGTAATGGGGGAGGAGAACCCCACAGCTAGTAGCTACATAAAGAAGCCACTCTCAAAGATGATAGGCCTAATTAAGAGGGGCAAAATTAGAGAGCGTCCTCTAGGAAAAAAGGGGATCACAATAGATCTGAAAAGGTTGCGGTGAAACAGGTCGATAGGCCACCCCAATCCCAATCTAATCCAATCTAACGAGTCTTAAGTTAATTTTGTTTCTTAATGGGAATTAAAGAACGTAAAGTTGTTATTTTAAACTAGATGTCAGAACCTTATATCTATAATTTGCCAAATGACGTCTAACGTGTTAATTAAAAAAAAAATGTGATAGTAGTTTTAGAAAGATCTGGTACTCCATAAAACGGATGGATAAATGGACTGACTTCTCGGCTCAGGGTTCCGGCGATTGTACAGGGATGTTCTATTTGGTCTGACTAACAGGTTTCAAACAGGTAGGATTGTGAATTCGAACGTGAATTCTGTTTTAAAATATAAAACTTTTGTTTTTTTTTTGTTTTTATAAGTTAACTGTCAAAGGGTGATGAGCTTAATTTCTACAACGAGGTTAGGATCGCTCTAGGCGGCAAAATGTGACACGTCCATATCGTTTCCCCGCTAAATTCTGATTGACCCTGTTTTGTTTGGCCGAAATACTAATGAAATCTTAGACGCTTCGAAAATGCTTTGTTGTGATTGATTGACGTAACCAACGCTCTTGAAAACAATTTCTAAACGAATTTTCCAAAATTTTGAATGTGATTATTTCGAAAATCCCTTTTTGAATTAAGTTGAAAATGTGAATCCGTATTTTTCAGGTAACATTAGATTTAATTCACTTTAGTTTCCGATTTACTTCTTTAATTTCTGTCAAATGATCTGATTTGTCCTTAGAATTGGATGGAAATTAAAATAAATTGATACATTTTTTTGTGGAATCGTATTCCTTGTGACGTTAGAACTCTTTTGAGGTACCATACATGTACTGAGAATTATTGTTTTGAAAATTGATTCGTAAGTTAAAAGTTTGTGTGATCCTTCAGAATTATTTTTCGCTTTCTTTCAGGTAAAATGGTACATAATGTGTTGTTTGAAGTTTTGACGAACTAATTGCTATTCCCAAATTAATTAAGGCGAGTAAAGTTTAGATTAAGGAGATATGTGAACTGATTCTGTAAAATAAGAATTGTCTGTTTCTTTCTTAAGAAATCGAAGAAAATTTTGACATTGGAAACAACTTGTCGCAATGCCGTTCTGCTCTAAATGGTGTGTTAGTTGTTGTGTGAAACTTTGAGTTAAGTGGACTTCCTATCCAAGCTTGAGTGTCCACACACTTTCTCTGTTGCTGACTCCTGGCCGTCCTTGTCAAAAATCAGTAAACATCATTAAAAATATGTAAGGTAATTAAGTAGTTTGACATTTAGGATTAGTATGTGCCAGAAAGTGCGATTGGCGTCCATCACACGTACAAAATACAAAACAAAAGAGCCATATATATATATAACGTTGAAAAAACTAATTTAATAAAATTTGCTCTAAGAAATAACGAAACGATAACAATTAATTACGACAACAAACAATTAACACCTAGAGATACAATTAAATTCTTGGGAGTGCATACAGACAGCACCCTAAACTGGAAAGAGCATGTAAATATTCTCACCAAAAATTTATCTGGAATGGTTTATGCACTGAGGACAATATCTTTAGAAGTCCACAAGGAAGCAGCATTAGCAACGTATCACGCTTACGTAGCGTCCAGGCTAAGCTACGGAATAATTTTCTGGGGCAACTCGGTTGACGTAGAACGAGTATTTAGACTTCAAAAAGCATGTATACGAAGTGTTTTCGGGCTGAATAAGAGAGAGACCTGCAAAGAAATTTTCAAAATGAATAATATACTTACCTTACCGGAACTATACAGGGTATTCCACGTAACTGGTTCATTAAAAGTTTATGATGTTCTATTATTTACTTATATTTGAGATTTTGGCACCAGTATCTGTTCGATTGGAACTATAAATGTAAAATACCTTAACCAAAATATCACTTCCGGTTGACCGGAAATGGATGTTAACTTTCTTATTTTAAATAGAATGTATTTTTTATTTTTTATTCATTTTGGGATACTACAACTATAAATACGTCAGTTTTCATTAGATATTCCTATAACTAGATGTTGCCGTTTTTGAGTTATTTAAGTTTTTCTTTTTTTTAGTCATAATCATTGCATCATTGAGAAATTAATATCTCGGTTAATACTGCAAGTAGAGACTCCAAATTTGCTATGTTATGAATATAGATATAACTCTAAGAAATGGTAAGCACACTTTACATTCTAAGATTACAGGGTGTTTTCAAAAATGAGAAACAAAGTGACATATCTTCAAATGCAGAAAACTCATTTTTTTTTAAATAGAACACCCTGTATTTTAATTCGGAATTAAGAAGTGAATATCATCCCCTATCGCTTTATATGAGCATTCCCTATACCTATCTTTAATAGATTTTGAGATATGAGCGACTTTCTGTTAAATTTTTTTCCAATCCAAGCTTACTCAGGTGTCCTTTCAGTTTACAATGGCCTGAAAGTATTCCTGTTAATATGCGAACATTGTTCTTACTCAGGTTGATGCATTCTGTAAACCTCTTCTGGTTATAAGTTCCCAGAAGAATTTTACTTTGCCTCATTCCCTGGAGATTTTCCCAGTAACTGGATTTTCTCTGCTCCATTTCCATTTTTAGTTTCTTCAGTATTGTACTGCTACTTAACCCGCAAAAGGCATTCCAGCCCCTTTTTTTGCGAGGTTATCCGTTATTTCGTTTCCTTCCACTCCTGTGTGACCCGGAACCCACAGGAGGGTTACTTTATTTCTTTTGCCTAGCTCATTTAGTTTCCCTAGGCATTCCCAGACCATCTTGGAGCTGATTTCATATGAGTTCAGCGCCTTGATGGCTGTTTGACTATCAGACACGATGATAATCTCCTGCTTCCGATAGTTCCTATCCATAATAAACTGAACACATCTTCCAATAGCGTGTATTTCCGCTGAAATATACTTGGGTATTTTCCCAAGCTTTCAAAAATATGTAGTTCTAGGCCCACATATTCCTATTCCAGTCCTTCTGCCGTTTTGGAGCCATCAGTGTACCATTTGATGGCATTTCTATTCAAGTTCAAGATGGTGTTATGATCCGACTCGCTCCTGTTACTTAGCTTTATGGTGAATTCTTTCACAAAGCTAAATTTTTTTTAACATATCATCCCGGGGCATATCCCAGGTTTGATCATCATCAGGAGATTGAGGCCTATGCCTAATCATTCCTTCCATGACCATTCTTAGTGCGGTTCTTTTCGCCACACCCTCTACTACTATGTGGAGGGGGGCAAGATCCAATACTACTTCGATAGCTGCTGTTGGGCAAGTTCTCATAGCCCCCGTTATGCATACACATGCTAATCTTTGCACTTTCGAGAGGTTAATTCTCGCGGTGGCCAGATTAGTTCTTTTGCTCCATGCTACTGATGCATAGGTGATGATCGGTCTCACTATCGCTATTTGTTGTCTTTGCTATTAGGGGCATTTATAAACTTTAGTTTAATTATACGTTAGTCTTTTCTAATTTTGTAAATCTTTTTTTCACTATTTGTATATCTTCCTTTTTTTTTGATTATTTCATATTTGTATTTAGTAATATGAAATAAAAGGGGTATTATTATTATTATTATTATTATTTATTATTATAGTAGCATAGAGCAGAAGATTAAGGTGCTGCAGTACGACTACAATAGTTCGGCCGGCCAAGCTATTTGTAGCGCTTATGAGTATATTTATATCTACATTATTTCATGGAGTTGAATATAGGGAGAACTCTGCAAAATCTGTTAGCTTCTAGCTATTTGTTTATATAAAACGTATCTAAATATTTAACGTAGCTTTAGCCCAAGATTAAATCCGCGCATCTTATCTTGATTGCCGTAATTACGCCGAGACTAAATAAATATTGAGGATACGGCTGGTACGCGAATGGGGGTCCGCTTATGTGTATCAACTATTAAAGACGGGCCCACACGGACGTATACTCGCACGCGACTAGGTCAAGGATTATAATTGAATAGGACGCCTTAATCTCGGGCCTCCTTATTTGGGAGGTCACCTTGGTGTTCTGTAAGCACGAAAGATGAGGGTAGTTAATGCTCTGGGACATTCCGTGAGGAATGCCGTCGACGCTGAAACGCTGATTCTGTGAGCCACGATGGCTTTGCGATCTGGCAGATGTAATTTCTTGTACGCACGTACAGGTGCCCGGTGATGGAGGTCGGTAAACAAGGTCGGTGTGCGATTTATATCGTTTTAGAAGGTATTTTTTTTTTCGTATAAAATAGTAACCAATCGAAGCAAAAAAAAAAAGAATCTACGACGCTTTTCGCGATGTCTAAACCAATATTTGTTTTTATCTGTCGGTCTAGAATTAATAATACAGCGTTTTCTACTAATTCCCTGTAAAAATTCCCAAAGAAAGCCTATATTTAAATTAGGGGGATAGAATTTATTGCAAAGAATTTGTTAAATATCTTGGGGTTATTTTAGATGATAAATTAAATTTTAAAGCGCATATTTAGTAATAATACTGCAAAAGGTAGGGAAATGAGTAATAAAATAGACTAGCATAGACTAGGGCCAAGTGAGGTTTATACGGCAACGCGGCGAGTACTATTTATAGGGGTGCTATAGAACCGGCAATGTTGTACGCGGGGGCGATATAAGCATGTAAAATTAAAGAAACAAAAAATTAATCGGGGCGCAAAGATTGTTAACGGTTAGGACCGCGGATGCGTATTCATCTATTTCGGCAGACGCGGCGTGCGTTATTTCGGGTATTTTACAAGTAGATTTATGGATGGAACTCAAATTTCGTAGAGAAGCGAATGAAATAGGATTTGAGGAATTAATTACGACAACGGAACCTAGAGACTAGAACCGGGCGACTTAGAAAGACGAATAGATACAGGGGGACGAATTAAGCGCGCGAAATTACAAAGTAGAGGGTTTAGAAATTTTTAAGGATACGTGAAAGGGTGAAGGTTGTACAAGGGCGGCTTTTGTTGTTTATAGTAGAGGTATTGAAATACATAATCAAAAGTTTAAATTAGGAGATAATTGTAATATTTTTCAGGCAGAATTAATTGCAATAAATTAGGCAGTAGTTTATATTAGGCGCGAGTGGCAATTTGTACAGGACGTGAGAATTATATCAGATAGCTTACGTGTATCTGTATCTGAGAGGCGTTAGGGAATTTAAAAAATGATTTGTTATTAGATACTTGGGATTTGTTGCGTGAGGGGGATATAAAACTTTTTTAGATTAGGGCTCACGTAGGTACAACCGGTAATGAGAGGGTGGATCAATTAGCGAAGGAGGCGGTGTCTAGGGGGGATAGCTCGATTATTAGATTTGGGATAACTTTAGCTTAACCCTTAAATGGGAGGTAGACTAGAAAATTTATCGGTAACGTTATACGTTTTGGGGAAATGAGGGTTAATTTAACGTATTAGGCGGTAGAATTAACAACAGGATTATTTTAAATCATGTTTATGTAGAATTGGGAGGGTTAATGATTCGCATTGCGAATGTGGTGAGATAGATACAGCGGGGCATACCTTATTCCACTCACTGATGAGGAGCGGTCGCGTACGGAAGTTAGAAAACGGTTAGACGGTGATGATATAGAACACCTATGTATGTGGGTAAACACAGATTTTGCTTGCGACGTACTATTGGGCAAAATAAGTCACACCTTGTAGTGCCCGCTGCTCATAAACCGGGGCTCAATCATCGGTTTCTTGTTAGTATAGTGCATTTTCGTCTAGGTATAAGAATATCACTTTTAACGCTTGTAATGATTTTATAGGTGGGATATTAGGTACTTTAAATGAGAGGTGGACTCGGAAATTTATCGGTAGGATTACAGGTTTTAGGGAAATGAAGATTAACTTATCACATCGGGCGGTAGACTTAATAACTGTTTACGGTAATTTTAAATCATATTTATGTACGATTGGGAGGGTTAGTGATTCGCATTGTGAATGTGGCGGGGTAAATACAGCGCGGCATGTTTTATTTGAGTGCTACCCTACTAACTGTCTAAATATCATGCCGTAGTCTATCTAGTTCTTTAATAACATTACTAAAAATTGCCACCATTTAACCGACTCATTATCTCTAATATCTGTTTGCTTCGCGGCCAAGTTAACACCTTAGCCAATGCTCTAACTTCCGTACGCAAATTTATCCATTCATCTATGTAGGTTGTTCATCTTTTCGCCCTCTAGTTTCAGTTATGACTGCTTCTTAGAGACCTGCATTACAGATTTTGATTCAGTTTTATTATTTACATATTTCATCGTTTCGCATAAAACAGTATTCACATAATTGCGAGTCTACTGTTTTATATTTTTGTTATTAACAATCATAGGTAAATTATTTAGTTAGAGTAGGAACATTTCAGTTGCTATGGAATCCGTATAGCGCTTAGAATAGTAGTTTCTTCGGAGAGTCTGAATCTGTAGTGACATGTAAAGACAGAGACAACTACCTTGACACTTTTACGGCCAAACTCAGGTAATTCTTTGATTCTTACATGATTACGTGAGATCCTTGACGTAGAGTTGCTGATTTAACATTTAGTAAAATATTCAAGTTTTTATGCAATTACTTCTATTGGTTAAAATGGAATATTTGGGTATATATTCACTAGATTACATTACTGTTAAAACTCAAATTATATTTGTTGACTGGTCAATACCAAAGCCCGGTATTCTACTTCGGAAAGTTATAAATTTGCACTTTTTGTGTTACATACATACCGTTGCTTTTTATATTTGTATTAAATTTTAGCTTTGTATATGCAATTTTATTATTTGATTACCGGGTTATTTCTACTATAATTTACTCTATTTATATATTTTTCGGATATGTCGGTATTTTATATTAATTAAACTATATTTTTACGTTTCGGAAGTTCTTTTTGTTCCATTTTCAAAACATACATTTTTAATATTTGTTTATTTTATGTCAAAGGTCAAAATAAACAAATATTAAGAATGTATGCTTTGATATAGATTTCGAGGAAAGTAAGGTAGTTATTACAGTATAAAATAGTAGTTATGTAGTAAAAGGTTTTCACAAAGAAAGGCTATACTTCCGTAAGAGGACCACTGATTTGGCGATTTCCATGCCTACTAACGGAAATAGCATGTGTTCCTGAGTGTAAAATGGCTATTCATTTTTTGTGCAAATCAAAACAAAGTACTAAAAACAGTGTTCGAAAAGTGCTATTTCGAGGTTATGTGCGAGGCGTTTTTGACAGATTTAACATGTGGTAGCAATGATGTGGAAGGAAAAGTTACTAAAATTTAGACAAAACAGGCGCAAAGTTTAAATGAACTAGATTGAATTGTGAGTGCAATTGTCAGTGTAGACATTGCAATTAATTGTTCTCTAAATCCTCCTCTTCTTTATGGTGCGTAGGCCTATTTGTAGAGATATTTTGCCTGTTAGTGCCGCCGAAATAAAATAAATGAAATAGGTTTCTGATTTCTTTTAACGTGAAGCCCTAATTCTGACTACTACAGTATCCGTCCAGGAAATGTTGATGGAGAAGAGCATTGTAATGCATCGATGACACTGCTTGGGTAAGTGTACACAAAAGATAGTCCATATTTAATTTAATGATCCCATTTCAGTGTCTACTGAAGTTTCGATGTACACACATTCTTGCACGGATAGACACCCTCGAATAAGACATGGAAACCCTCCTTTAACGGGAAACTTGAATTGGCATAGAAGTTGTATGGTGATGGTTATTGCGATGGCAGAAACAGGTCAGATAAATTTACAGTCCCAGAAAAGCAATGGCAAAAGTGGAGGTTTTGCTGAAGAAAGCGAAACTGTGATCATCAGAGTCACGATAAAACTCACTGGATACTTAGGATCATAGAAAACGATTCTGAGTACTTTAGGAACATATAATACCAGTTATATCATGGGATCTTAAAATACATAAAAATAAATATCGGTAATGTGACCGATAACAAAAAACAATTTTACGATATTTATAGTGTAATTCAAATTCAAATGTTTAAAATCAAGCAAATTCATTACATTATTGTGATTTAAAGATTTTATTTAATAAAATTGAACAAAGCAGTTTGTCGTTTCTATATCGTCTTTTTATAATTCGGTTTTAAATGTGAAACGAAGCAAAATTAGTCTACGTATTAAATCAAAATACCGGATATTTAGTTATTTTGCATATATTATTGTCTTAGGGGCACTAAGATAGACGAAAGAACTCCACACCTCATTGCATTGATAAATTATTTATTCAAACAAGTCATTAATCTTTTTATTAATGCTTTACTAACGATGTAATCAAATAAATTGCTTTTATATAAAATAATTCTGTTATAATTATAATTTCAAGTATACAATATTAATTACTGTTTATATAACACAACCAATAATGAAAATGTGAAAACTTATAATAATTCTTACAATTGTACTGTTCAAAATAAACAAATACTTTAAAACAAACAAATTTCAGGATATTGTACCGAACCGCTGCCTAATTATTATATTAATTTACAATTGATTCACAATAACTTAACAAATAAGTTTGTATTTGGCGCCTGTTTTATCTAAAATTTGGTCAGTTTTAGCACAGTATGGTGTTTATCCAGTAGTGTCAAGAAAGGGAATATTTGTATCTGTTTTTGAAAGCTGCGCGAAGCAGGCAATAATGGAATGCGCCGTAAATCGCTGCGGCAATATGGCGTTATTTGTATTTGTGCTGGCGTTTAACATATTTCTATAATTTAATTTTTTTATTATATTTATTGATACTAAGGCATTACAATTGCTGTTTGTTGTACGGAGATACAGCTCTAACTGTAACCTGTTCCATATCTGATTTACCTTCATTGTAAATTGTTAGGGTAAGTAAATTAGTCATTAAAACAATTTAATATCTTAACAATTAGTTTTTGTTGTAGCGTTTCTTATTGTTACGTCTGTGTCTGGTGGCATTAAAAATTCTCCTATTTCCAGTGACTGACTCTTTTTATAGTAAGTGAATTCTCTACAAGCACTGCGATAACCTCATTTTTAACATAAGATTTTGTTGTAGCGTGGTTTTTTGTTACGTCTGCATTTGATTTGTAATAATAAAAATTCTATTGTGCGCACCGACTCTTTACAGTGACTGGATTCTGTAAAATTGCTGCAATAACCTCATTTTGTAACATTATGTTTTGTTGCAGCACAGATTTTATTGTACATCTGTGTTTGATTCGTTGACACTTGTAAATAAATATTTTTTTGTGCAACATTGCGTATTTTTACAATTTACTATTAATAATAATAATTTATTTTGCGAGAGGTAAAACCCAATTACAAGAAAATACAATGCGCACATCTGCAATACATATTACACATGTGTAAATTACATAAAATAATTACAATAAATTCTTACGAGCAAGACTAATGTAAATTATATGCAAACTCTGTAATGTAATTTAAACTATTATGAATGTCACAAGCATCAGAGATTCTAGATTCTATTGAAATACTTGCACATTAAAGAAATAGGGGATGTACGTAGAACATTGGTCCGATGTGAAACAGTAGAAGATTACGTAGGAACAAGTGTGTATGCTTGCAATATTAAAATTAAATCTACTTGAAAGCCATGGACAATCAGTTCTACCACGAACCAGGCAAAATAAAAATTTAACCAAGCTAACAATTTTCCTTACATATAAAGTATTGAAATGGAAGTTATTTAAAAGAACAACATTTATCCTCAACTACTCAAAAGTAACCCTAAAAAAAAATAGTAATTATTTTTCTAAGTGTACATTAATCAGTAGCTACTATATTTTTATAATCTGTTCTCGGTTATTTTTAAATAGTTGCATATGTTACAGAAAAAAAATTCAATGGTATTTAGATTTCAACTTCTTCCTGATTCTTTATCCTTTCTTTAATTGTATAAATAATTGTAGATTCTGAATTTTACATGGTTTTTTTTTTTAAATACATTCTAGTTGCATCCGGTTTATTTATGCACTATTATTTTTAATTGTTCTTATATTTTCTCATTTAAATTTAAACTTAAATGCCGCCATGATTTATCGAAGAAATGCATACTAATCGACAGCGCTCGGCCCGAGTCGTAAGTAAAGAATGCCGCTCTCATGAGCCTGGCAGGTTGCGCGAGAAAAACTTAGACTCACAAACTTCAAAGGTGCCGACAGCTCTTGACACTACTGCCTATATACTATACTGTGGTTTTAATAACTTTTCCTTCCACACCATTGTTATCGCATGTTAAATCCGTCAAAAACGCCTCGCACATAACCTCGAAATTCCACTTTTCAAACACTGTTTTTAGTACTTTCTTTCCATTTGCTCAAAAAATCTATTTTACACTCAGGAACACATGCTCTTTCCGTTAATATGCATATAAATCACCAAATCAGCGATCCTCTTACGGAACTCTTACCCAAAGAAATATATCACCTGATACATTGTCCTGTAAGTAATGCTGCCAACGTAAGACCGCAAAAATATCATTTTCGACCGTAAATATTCACCTGCGAATGCTCTATGAAAAACTTTTCCCGTCTCGGCGCGAGATAATAAGAAACCCTAAGCGTTATACGCGTCCATAAAATTTTAATGACGCTGTTTACAAACGGCGAACTTTATTAAAACATCCGAAATTACTTGAACAAAGCAGCAGAACGTCACGTTACGCGACGGTGTGTTTTGAACACGTGACACAATCAACTAGATACCCCCCGGAATGAATTATTAAGTTACGTCTCTTCAGTATCCCGTTTATCAACATTTCCATATATTTATTTCGCCTTTAATGGCGTCGTGCTTTCGGCACTTTCCAGGGGACCTGCCGACGCTCTCCGAAGGTAGCCTGCCTGTGCCTACGTTCGGACTACATTAAATTCTACACCCACCTGGTAAACATTTCCACTGAGATACCGCTTAATTCTCGGAATTAAATTCAACAAATTACGCGTCCCGTATGCATTATACTTGTGGGCCCCTTTTGGATTTAGGCGGGTTGTCAGTTTATTAGACATTTTCAAGTTGTTGTTATCTCCATAACAACGTAATAGAAAAGAGTGATTTCAAGATATCAACCAGCGATATTTTAACGCGCTGTGCAGTGAGCATTTGTTGTTTACCAAGAAACATTAGTTGTCGTTAATATTTTTTAAGTCAAAAAGAAGAATTTGTGGAATATTATTGAGAACTTAGATTTTGTAGTTTAACTAATAAATAGTAAACCAATATTTTGACGTTACGTAGCATTTACAAGATTGCATAGTGTAGGTCGGCCACTTCAATCACCGGGGGGCACTCAAACTGCCAAGGAAAAACATTAATTTCCTCAAATCCGATAGATGGCGCTGGAGTGATTAAAATTAAAGCCTAATTTTCGTCAGAATCAATAAATTTCTTTCTTCAAAATTGCGTTATTTATTGCCTCTGGTCGTATTAATTACTCTCTTTAACCGAAAGCGACAGAGAATCAAGGTCATTTACTACACTTATTTCCCAATATCGAATTTTTTATTGAGAGTATTTTGGCTGGACTGAGCCGGTGTGTGTTTTAAGTTTGTGTATTGAATTGAATAACGAGTTCGTTTATTCAGTTTCGCTGCCTACCGCATTGGAAATGTAACGCAAACAAGAATGCAAAACAAAAAAAAAAGAAATAGGACCTACGGGCAGTTATGGAATTTCCAGTATAGTCTGGTGTTATTATTTCCCATTGGATCTCCTAGCTTCAGTTTCTAGTTTTTAACTACTGTATCTGGCAACTCCATAAATTTTTGGCATGCAGGAGATTGCAGGATTTGCACGAAATAATGTAGTAATTTATAGTAGAAAATACTTTTGGCAAATAAAGGCGCATACAAACGAATAATATAAACTAATGCAAATATACAGCGGTTTGATGATGAAGCAATTGATGATAATGTTTTTTGGCAGAACGCCCAAACAGATAAATTTATTTTTATTAAAGATACTAGTTGAATTTAATTTTGATATTCTTCAAGTTGATTCACAGACATTTTACAAAATAATATATGCAGGCAGAAATAATTTTAGGGTTTCATTAAATCTAATTTAGTGTATAGGTTTAAAATATTGATTTATTATAGCGTTCTATATATTTTGGCAGTTGATTGTGCAACCACCTGTGCGTTGCTGATTATTAGCATCGCCTAAATTAGAATTTATAATGACAAATACTTAATCCGTTCAAATAATTACTAAGTTGATATAAATAGCAATATATACAGGGTTGGGATAAAGTATGGAACCAAGCAAATAACTTTAAAAAGGAGAGGACGCTGATGATGAAACTTTGCAAATAAGTGTAACGAAATATTATACATCTAATTTCGATTTTGTTGTTGTGACTGTACTTCCGGTTCAACCGGAAGTTCCCTTTATTTCTTTTTATTTAAATGGAACACCCTGTATATTTTTGCAGATTATAATAGACCTTCTTTTTGCGAATTCGACCGTACTGGTTTTAGCACCGTTATCTGTAAATAATGAAGAGATAGAACACTTCACATTTACTGAACAATTTATTTTATTTATGGCCAAAGGCCTCGTTCACACGATACGGATTTTACCCGGTCCGGTTTTATTGTTTTTTTCCGCGTAGTCTGGTAAAACATTACTTTAAATGCATAGTTACACACAATACGCCACGAAAAAAGTTCGTATACGGTTGTCGTACACCAGCCGGATGGTTCGACTGAGGTTTCACGGCAATGTTTTACCAAACTACACGGAAAAAGCAATAACACCGGTCCGGATAAAATCCGTATCGTGTGAAAGAGGCCCAACGTAAACACGAGATTTGAGAAAACCCTAAAGATAAAAATATAATGCTCTAAGGCCTGGAGAACGTGCAGGCCACTCTATGAATCCTCTACATCCAATCCACCGACTTTGGAAAGTAGTAGCCAAAAAGTTCCTAACTCGCTTATTATAATGGAGAGGCGCTCCTTCCTGTTGAAACCAAAAACTTTGAGGCAACTCCCCATTGTGTTGAAGTGCAAGAATAATGTCGTTTCTCAGTAGACCCAAATACTTTTCCCCACTTAAGTTTTCTTCCATAAAAAGTGGGCCTATAAGCCTGTTTTGAATAATTCCCATTCAGACATTCAACTTTTGAGGATGTTGAGTATGTGCTTCATGAACCCAGTGAGGATTATCATTGGACCAGTACCTGGAGTTATGGCGAGTAACTGTTCCATTTAAACAGGAAGTTGCTTCGTCAGAAAATACCATATTAGTTGCAAAACGTTCGTCTGTATTACAAATTTCCATCATTCTTTCGCAAAACTCCAGGCATCGTTTCGGTCAAAATCATCATCTGACATTTCTTGGCGTAAGTGTATTTTATACGGATGGAACTTTTCTTTCTTCAATATTCATCCTACAGAACGACGACTTATATTATAGTTTAGTGTTAAAATTGTGGTAGAAGTTTGAGGTGATTCTTCAAATTCAATAGTAGTTTTCTCTAACAACTGCGTCAGTTAACCGTTCCAGTCGTACTAAAACGTTTTAATGTTTTAGTGACAGCTAAACGTGTTATAGGAGTTCTCTCGGGATGCAAGTCATTAAAAAGTTGACACACTTCTTCATGAGTTCCAACACGATCGCCAAACCCGATCATCATTAAAATTTCACATTACGCTCTCTTTCATTTAAATGCACCATTTTCATCCGTACAATTAGTAATTCGATGGACTCGAATTAAATAAACTTGACTGTTTGTCGACAATTACCTACGAGATGATAATACCTTTTGTTTGTTTGTTGCTTGGCATAGCTTCGGGTGGTGACTGACATCTATGGACTTATTGTATCATCCCCATTGAAATTTCGCCAAAATAATTATCTCTCCATTATTTACAGATAAGGGCAAAATAAGTATACCCGTGTTCAGAAAAACAAGGTCTATTATAACCTGCAAAAATATACAGGGTGTTCTGTTTAAATAAAAAAAAATAGAGGGAACTTCCGGTTGAACCGGAAGTACAGTCACAACAACAAAATCAACGTTAGATGTACTATATTTCGTAATACTTATCTGCAAAGTTTTGTCAATACCATGCCCTTTGTTTTAAAGATATTTGCTTGGTTCCATACTTTATCCCAACCTGTATATATGTGTGTAACGCTCTGCTTTCGCACAATTCCGAGATTATTGAATTTGAAACATGAAATACATTCTTATAATTTAACAGATTAATGCAATTACTTTATTCTTTAGATATCAATAAATGTTATTATGATATTTTAATTGTTTTACACATCCTAGCGACCTCTCTGTTAGCCATTTTATTTATATTTTTTTGATCAGGTTTTCTCTTTTAGAAAGCAGATGATAAGATAGGTAAGAAAGTGAGTAAACTTGCCTTTAAACCGTCTTACCATAAGCTCTTATTCTCCCTTCCTCCCTTATTCTTATTTAGTACGCAGTTAGGTGCCAGAGGGGCATGTTGCTTGTGTCTCGCGTTGTGATGTCCTACTCAAATTGTACGTGTTTCTAATCAAATTTTTGATAATAATATAATTATATTCTCGTCTCAAAAGTTTAAGCCTGCTTATGCATGCAATAGCGACAATGTCTATGCGTGAAAAATGTTGAATTTTTTTTTTATCTTTTGTGGCAACTATGCATATATGAAACACAAAAAAAAACCATATGCATTATTACAAAGCAAGTGTCAGGTAAGTACCGTGAATTCATATATCATATTAAACAATTTTTACTAGAAAGTATTGCAAGTTTGCCCGGCAAAATGTAAATTCAGTCATTTAAATATGTCACTTAAGTCATCTATTGAGTTAAGCTAATTTCAAAAAGGAAAAAGTCGAAAATTAGAACGAAAGTATCGATAACATATATCTGAATAAGAAACAAAAATTCCTAACAGTTACATATGGCGATTATTCCTAGGGCCCAAAGTGGACGTAAATGGAGCTTTATCAGGATTCCTCTCAAGAAAATTTGTTGTAGGAATATAAAAAGATCATTGCAACTGAAAGTAAATTTAAATACAATATAGGTATCATAACAAAGCATTTTAGGTAATTTTTCAGTGGAACTGGAATATTACTGAAAATGCGGTGCTAAATTGTAAAAGCGACTACCTACACAACTGCCTGTTCTAGTGATGTAACGAATACGTGATTTTACACATTCGCGAAGGCGAATGCGAATGCGAATATGTGCACTAAACTACTTGACTTCTATTTCATGCTTTGTTTACTGAAAATCTTCGAGATGCAGCAATAAAATTATAAGAATATCGTCAGATTTCACAATTACAAACTTGACGACGTATTGCCACTTGTCGCTATTAACATTGCGGGGATAATGAATCTATCTACAAAGAAAATTCATTTTCAACTTTCGACCAACCCGCTCTCTCGTTTACTCGAACGTCTCTTTCCGAAAGCTTTTCATTTATTAGCCCCAAAATATTGATGAAACTCTCTGCGCTCACTCGAGAAGACATAATTTCCTACGCCGAGTGCCGAAAATAGAGACGATGCGGAGCTGCGATGTAGATACTTGGAAACAAGTACCAACTTTATATTGAGCAAAAAGGTGTCATCAAAAAGCTACGCGACAGACGTCAGTTAACAGCGACTTGTTTTTAGGTAGTAGCTACATTTTATTGGAAAGCGCGTTCCGTGTTGCCGATAATGAGTGTTTATGTTTCAAAATCTTATTTACCACTTTGACAATTTTAAATGAAGCGTCGGTATTGAATACGCCTGATTTACTTTTTAAAATTGGCATTGGTAAACCGTATTACACTTAAAACATTTGCACAGTATTGAGTGATTGTATTAATCATATAAAGTGTTCCACCGAAACTTGCGTAGTCGTCATGAATAGAAATGCACTGATGACATTTTTATTGTTCTAATGAAGTTACCGAATTATTTCTAACCAGCTGAAATTCCTTATTTTTAAACTTAACCGTTTTTGACATATTTTTAAGGCCTGATAATAGATATTTAATGTGTCAAACGTACGCAACGATTTTAAGCTCAGTATTACAATACCGTAAATGTTTTACATAAAGCGTAAACATATACCGGGTGAAAAGTTGCGACCTGTCGATTGCTTTCTGGGCGACTGGAAATGGGAAGAACTTCAACTATCAGCGTAGGTACGCACGAAGCCGCAGAACAGATTTATTAATATTCGGGGAATTGCTATAGTTCAGACGAATTAAATTCAGCCTGATATTATTTTTCTCGCTTTATTTATGAATGCCTGTAAAAGTAATATTAATTCCAACATTACATTCGTATTAGTGGAAAGGGAAATAATAAGGCAATACTTATTCGATTCATACGTAGTGCTGTGAACTGAAGGTACAAAAGAAAATGCAAAAAGAATACAAAAATGAAAAATTAAATTAACTAGCTCAGCGGATTAAAATAAACTTAAAGGGTGCAAAGAACAATGAAACTCAGGGTTACCCTCGCAAACTTCAATTTAATCATGAAAAGTAAACTGTGGGTGAAAGAAATCTGACTTTCTTTAATTACTCCAAAAATTGAAAAGGTTTAAATCAAAAATAAAAGAACAGAATTTAGAATGACGTAATTAAGAATTAGAAATTTTATTATTATAAAAAAAAAAAAATGTTAAATACAATTACGCAGGAAAAAAAACCTTAGACTAAAGGTCCTGGTCGAAATCAAAACTGCATTAGGATTCTAATATTTAACTAAAGGACAACGCAAATAATCCTTTAACAAACAAAAGAAAATTTGTTCAAGAAGATAATTCTTTTTTCACAAAAATCCACGTGGTTTCAAAATTTAAAACAAACTAAATTAAATTTACGAAATTGAAATCTAAATAAAAGCACAATGCTTCTAATCACCCTAACCGTGGTGATTAGTTATTAAAAAACAAATCAGCAAACTAGAAAACGAAAAATTAACTCTTTAAACTTAAAAATACCTTCCAGAACAAATATAATAACTGATCTTATATCTAAACTGTGTACACAAAAATACAATAACAATTATTATTTAATGAGTTCCTTGATGGATGAGAAAATTTCAAATTAAACGAAAAAATCTTTAAATCAAATGAAATCACAAAATGGGAGCAATAAATAAAAATTTACATGTACTTACACACGGCATCAATCTCGGAACTGAGGCCTCAAAAGGTTAAACACCGCATACATATAAAATTCTACAGCTGCGTGCAACGCAACGTGCAAAGATCATAGAAGAAGAATTCTTCTAAGAAGGACATAAACTACATGAGCAAATAAAAATATATTAAAGAGTGAAAACAAATTCAACTGGACATTTAAATAAATAAATTAAACAATTAATTCAATAACTAACTCTTATACAAAATAAAATAATTGAATCTGTGGGAACTCCCACGAAGCATCGACAAAGGTAAATCGGATAAAAATATGCACATTTGTGCATCTTTAAAAACAACTCTCGCGAATACAAGGTGTTCGTCCACAGGTATTTTTATATCGATGCATCAGATAATGTAAACTATAAATTATAGTGACAGAGCTCATAAACAACATCTAAGAAAAATAAAGAATGGAAAGCAGTTTTAAAATTCAATGATCAAATAAAATAACAATCATAAATTTTAGAAAATCTAACAATATTAAATAAAGTACCTATTGGGCAGTGAATGGTACATTATTGAAAAAATATTGATGTTCGCGATATTTATTCATCATTTATTCATAAAATTCCAGGCGACAGTAATAATCGTCGAGTAAAAATTCTTGAGATGATTTAATTCTGTACGATCGATACTAATTCTCTTGTACAAAGTTTAAAACTTTTGCACTATTATTAAATCCGCAAGCAATTTGTTTAGATTGCATATCAGGACTTTATTCCACCAATGCATAAACTTATTTCGATATCACGGACATTTTTCGCTAGGACATTTTTGTTATTTATTAACATAAACGTTGTTGGAAATCGTCGGACTGTATTACAAATACTATTCGCGCTAGGAATTGATCTTTGGGGATACTTTTTTAAAAATTAATCGTGTGTAACTTCTGCTGAATTGCCACCGTAAAATTGTTTCACAATCCTCAGGCCTATAATATTCTATTTTTTGTTTATAAAATTACTGATCGCGATCAAAACTTACAAATTGTTATAAAATGTGTGTGTGTTAAAGACCGTACCCGTACCCTAATATCCACCAACACCTTGTTAATAAATAAGCGGAATGAATCGAACGCCGGCTAAACTGAAAGTAAATTTATACCTGTGTGAATGAGGGCTGGATTGATTTAAATTGAAAAGAGAAAATTAATCGTGTGTAACTTCTGCTGAATTGCCACCGTAAAATTGTTTCACAATCCTCAGGCCTATAATATTCTATTTTTTGTTAATAAAATTACTGATCGCGATCAAAACTTACAAACTGTTATAAAATTTGTGTGTGTTAAAGACCGTATCCCTACCCGTGGTGATAGCATTTTGTAGTAGTTAGGCAAAGGTATAGAGTAACGGTGAGTGCTTGCCGTTAGACAGCGATAGCATGCGGATTGGAGATGGTAAATCGTAGCATATATCTGGCACACAACCGCCCAGTAGAATAAAATGCATATTTCTCGACTTCGTTAACTGATAGAAATGATATTTTCACCGTTTATTTATATTACGGTAATCGACAGGTCGAAAGTGAGCTCTTGGTATATCCATCTGGAATAATATAACGTTATCAAAGCGAATACAATTTTTTTGAAACTTTCGCAGGTTCATATATGTTCCCTAACTGAAAAATGAAAGCATGTTGGCATTTATATAATGAAAAAAACATCAATAGAGAAGAAGTTTATGCGACTTGCTGGGGTCCGATTAGAGATTGTGATTGTGATTGATTTATCTGATTATGTATTTAATAATTATTCCTGCAAAATAGCTATACCTATTTCAAAATTACATACAATTTGCTCTCTATTTGTTACGTATAAGTAGAACCAGTTAAACATGAATACTAGTAGCAAAGTTTAAATCATTTAAACAGGAACTATGTAATTCTAATAAAATTCTGTAGGGCATTGTGTTAGTCCTGAAATTATGGAAATGTGGAAAACGGATAAATTCAGTAAATTCTATTTTCAGTGTATTGAATAACACAAATTTCAATTTCCTTCACAGAGGGCGGTCTAGAACGATAATGTTTCTATAAACGAAATCCCTGTTTACGATAACTATTTAACGAATATATGTATATGTATATTGTACCGGTATCGAATTCGTTTCTAACTATACAATTTCATTTCATAGAATATTTCCTCTTCTTTCCTTTATTCTGTCTCTATTTGAACTGTTTCGAAACTTTTTTACCTTTCCATTTCCCTAGGGTTTTAGAACTTGTTCCTGATTTGCAACTTATTGCAGAGGATCGTAGGAGAATATATTACACTGCTCAACTACTAAAGTTTTGTCCTCCTTCTAAGTTCCTTTCAAACTTTACAACTTTCGATTCCAAGCCTTTCATTTCATAGAAAATAATCTCCACGGATATAATGAGATCCGAAGATCTGGTTTTGGTTATTTTTATTACTTAGGTAGTGCGACTTGAATAGATATATTTATATAGATATGTCTGTCTAATAAGTTCTGTACTCTCACATAGATGTGAACAAACTAACTCGACATTTTGTACTTTTTAATATTATATATCTGCAATTTACATAATTAGAGCTTGCTTGTCGGTACTTCGATTTTAATTTATGTAGATAAATAAATAATTAATCAGTAATTTATTTAATTTATGAGATTTGTTTTGGAACGCTCGTTCCTGTTTCATATAGGGATGAAAATTACGTCACGGTTTCATGTTCAATTTACCCTTCGTTTTGAATTATCACGGGCGCATACTGTCTAATTTGCATTGGGAAATTTGTACAATTTTACTCCGTAATTGTTTTGTTTTACGTGTGTTACTACAAAATGAACTGCAACTATAAAACACGCTGATTGTTAGCAGAATACTAATATCAGTGACATAGCGGCAAGTAATGTAATATACGAGAAAATGGACCGTTAGTTGTCGACAATAATTGCATACAATACAGATATACAGTGTGCTAGATAGAAACGCGGTCACATAAATCCCACGCGATAAAATGTAAATAAATCGAGTTTTTGATAATATCTTAATTCAAAGCTGCTGTTGTGTTGTAATCTCCCTTACTCTACCTACACCGCATTTTATTATTGCGTGGAACTGGCATGTTAACAGTTGACTATGCTCGTATATGGCGCACGGTGTATTCCGATACAAAAAGTGTATACATACACCCATGTGATGCATTTCTATGTATAGTCAAAAGCAATATTCACCATTCCCAGTACTATTCAGTTTTTATGAATTTTATGAATTTGAAAAAATTATTGACGCAGAACTATTCCCATATTTACTTTATTTACGAAATATACAGAAATTCTAAAATAATTAATTAATTAGTTAGTTAGTTCAGTTATCCTGAAGAAGCTGTCAGTATGAACAGCGAAACGTCGAGCGAAAGTTTTGACACACGGCGAAACCCGCAAGAAGCTGTTAGTTATAGAAATTCTAAACCTTAATTATATTCAATGACATTAGAGGTGTTATACCCAGAATCAATAATTTGTTCCACTGTCAATACAATCTTTACATAATGTATGAAATACCAGAAAACGTCAAAATACTTTATAATTTTAAGTATACATAAATTTTATGATTTTTAAACGGGCTTGGCAAAATAATTGATTGCGTTTCTACTTCAATTGCTTCTAATTTTGAATCCATTCTTCAACTGTGGGTAAACACTGACAATCAAAAATGTAAATCATTTATTTTATTAAAACGAGTATTTTATTGTAAACTGTATTTATTTAACCTCCTCAGGCCAAGCGGGGTGCACGTGCACCCCACAGTTTGAATTTTTCACAGAAATTACCAAAAAAAATTTTTTTGGAACTTCAACTTCTCAGTAGCTTCAGAAATTGGCTTTTTCAACTATCTCTCAACAAAAGTAGGTTTCTAGACTTTTTTATATTAGAGAAAATATTTTTTTTTTGCGAGTGGGGTGCATGTGTACCCCACTTGGCCTGTTGTGTTGATTACATTTCGTACAAGAAATGTTCAAATTTACAAATTACTCTACAGAATTACAATTTCATTTTATGAAAATTATGTATTTATATTTTTGGATTTATAATTGGGTGTGTAATAATATTTCAAAGAAATTCCAAATGTTACCAATTTCGGCAGAAATATAGTACGCATTTATAAATCAAATCAGCCCCTACAATTTATTTTCTTCTTAGTGCTGATTACTTTTAGTATTTACTTGCAACTGCGAATGTGTTCTTTACGCAGGGTATTCACAGTTATATCTTAGGGAAATTACCTTTGTATGTCGCAAAAGCAACTAGCGTATAATTCCGGGATTTGTTAGTGTGTGTGTGTCTTGCTTAGTGAGAAGACTATTTTGTGCGCGTAAGATCTGTGAAAATGAGTGTCCTGCTAAATATACGCGACCCTCGTAATCTTACTGACGAAGAAATGTTGATGTTATTGGACACTGAAGACCCAGAATTTGACGCAACAATACAACTGGATAGCGACGAATGTGACGAAGATAATGTATCAATTGTAGACGAAAATGACGACGAAATTGACATTGAAGATGCTGCGGAAAATGAATCTCAAAGTTCAAGTGAACAAGCAATTGCAAGTGAGCCTGTGTATGTATCAAAAGATGGGTTAGAATGGTCAAAAGTTCCGATGAATACGCGAATTAGAAGACCTCAAGCAAATATTCTTCAAGCTGTCTCTGGTCTTACGCCCTACGGTTCTGAATTTGCTAGTAAGAAAGGTGCATTTTTGTTGTTGATGACTCCAGAAATAATAAATTCTATTGTATCTGAGACAAATCGTAGAGCTGATGATTTTTATAGAAAATGGAATTCAGGCAATCCCAATAAGCAAAAAAATTTTATTCACACAAACAGTACAGAAATACTAGCTTACATAGGACTTTTACTTACTCTAGGTGCTCTGAAAAGTAACAAAGAACCAGTTGAAATGTTGTGGAGTGGTGATCCTGCTTATTGTAGACCTATCATTCCAGCTACCATGTCCAAAAACAGATACAAAATACTTACACAATTTTTGAGATTCGATAACTTCGAAACCAGGGCTGATAGACGAGCTAATGATAAACTAGCTCCAATTAGAGAAATTTTTCAAATGTTTGTCGATAATTGCAAAAAGGCTTACAATCCAGGTTCTCATGTGTGCGTAGATGAACAACTTGTTCCATATCGAGGAAGAGCTCCATTTCGGGTTTACATGAAGAGCAAACCTGCTAAAGTACGGATTAAAAATTTGGGCGTTGGCTGATTGCGATTCTGCATATGTAATCAATATGCAAGTTTACTTAGGTATGTGTTTCGTATGTTTTGCACAAAGTTATAAATAAAAATTATGAATTTCGATTGTTTTCTAGGTAAGGTGAATAACAAGCCCGAAAAAAATCAAGGAGAACGAGTTGTTTTGGAATTAGTGAATCATTTGTCGAGAGGTTATGGCGTCACAACCGATAATTTTTTCACAAGTCTTCAGTTGGCAGACAAATTGTGGGAAAAAGGAATCTCTCTCTGTGGTACACTTAGAAAGAATAAGCAGTTTGTTCCAAAAGAACTATGTCCATCATCCAAAAGACCAGAATGCTCTTCAATGTTTGCTTTCAGAAAGAATCGTACTTTAGTGTCGTACGTTCCTAAGAAAAATAGGGCAGTAATCTTACTTTCAAGTGAACACTCAGACGATAAGGTAAATGAAGAAAACGAAAATTACAAACCTGACATCATTCTACACTATAATAAAACAAAAGGTGCCGTTGATGTAGGAGATAAAATGGCACAACAATATACAACACAGCGGATAAATAATAGATGGCCTATGGTAATATTTTATCATTTGGTCGACATTGCTGGAATAAATGCGTATCAATTGTGGAAGTCAAAATTCCCAAAATCTGATGCAAGTAAAAGCGATCATGATGAGCGTAGAAAGTTTTTGTTAGCAGTAGGAAAGGAATTAGTAGAAGAAAACATTAGGGTTCGAAATCAAAATAAATTTTTACTCAGCCAGATTAGGGAATATATGTATGCGGTTTTGCCCCAACTACGACTACCAAAAGGTGTAACAGAAGTTTCTCTAGAAAAAACTCAAGGCCGTTGCTACCTATGCAGCCGCAAAAAGGATCGAAAATCAAGACAACAGTGCTTTATGTGCAGAAAATTTGTGTGCACAGAGCATTCTATTCGATCTATAAGTTGTCAAAACTGCAAAAGTAATGAATAAAACTTGTATGAATATTAACATTTTTTTTCAAATAATAAAGTTTTGTTTTCTTAATTTTTGGTTCCAATATGTACCGAGCTGAATTATAATTTAAAAATTCTATAGTTTTTAGACAATTTTTGCGCTATTTTGATTGTTCCTTGTGGGGTGCGTTTGCACCCCACATGGCCGTCTACGTAACAAATGGTAGCCTGGCCTGAGCAAGGTTAATTCAGATATCAAATTTTTGCTTTAAAATTAAAATCTAATTTAATAAAAAATACATCTGCCAATCTATCGGAAAAAAAAGAAAATATTAACTCTTCAAGAGAATTCTGTAATCAGCTGTCAAATAAGATTCATGGAATTTTTAATTGATTTTCAATATAAATCACATACAAAACGTAAAAGCGACACCCAATATTTGAATGATAAATAATTTAACATTAAATGTCAAAATGCCGACAGTACCGCTGATAAAGAAGGTTGCATCACTGCCAATCTTGAAAGTCAAGCAGCAATATGCGGTACCGGTCGTTGTGGGTGACCATTCGGACAGCACTTCTCACAATCAGTAGCTCGGTGTGTTCCGGCACTCTAGCCAAGGGCACAGTGTATATGTATATCAGTAGTTTCACATCGCCGGTAACATTGGTTTCAAACATGGCGCCCAAGGAAATTCGCGGTGTCGCATAGGTAGGTGAAATTGTAACTAAAACTATTTAAATTTGTTTACAAGCAAAAGTCTAACCTACAAAGCCGTTCCATTCTGTCATTTTGTTATAGGAGTGACATTGATGTTGTGCGATTTTCTGTCAATTGTCAGTCTGTTTGAGAATGTAGGTTATTTTCGCGCCCACTTGGCAATTATTAGTTGAAAATATAGCCGCCAAACGCCATCGTGAATTTCCTTAAATTGATGGACAAAACATTAAAGGCGCGGACACTTACAATGAGTGAAACTAGTGGATAAAGTTTATATTCTGCCAGTGACCTTCAAGGCCTGTAGTGCTGAGTTATTATTATTATTATTATTATTAAATGTCAAAATAACTGATACTCAGAGAAGTGCTTTGAAGTTGGGAAGATTCAGTGGGCGCGTTCAGAGTACATAGCTGCTCCCAAACGGTTTGTAAACTGTTGACAATTCGTCTTGAAAAAAGGCACCGCTACATTTGCGCTACATCAATAACATACAATGGAGCGGTCGCCATTTTGTGTAGCGGAAACATGATATGTATCATGTTCATATTCTGAAACCGGCCATTGCCAACCGAGTTAGGAATGTTCGACGACCGACAAATGCCTTAATATTCGTGTAATTAGTACAAAGATTTTGGAAAGCCATGACCTAAAGAAGAAAAAAGGTTTGTTTAGAAAAAAAATTGAAAAGAGAGACGCCTGAGTAAGAATAAAAGTGGACGAACGTTTTGTTTCAAATTACTCCTAGAGAAAAATTAAAAAGAAAAGTTATTCAACTAAAGTGAAAATTTAAAAACAAGAATATAACTCACCAACGGTATTGAAGTGGAAATCTAGGTTCAAATCATTTTGGAAGAAAAAAAAAACATCCAGCGAGGTATTTTCAAGCCCAGGAAAGCGTAAAGAGATGCCAGAAGACATCACATCATTTCAAATGGACCGGACGCCAGGATATTATGAAGATTCCACTTTCAAGGGGGTATCCGAAATAAAAAGGCCTGTATTCTCGATTTTATAACACACGTGTGATTAAGAGCTCAGAATTCATATCTAAAACGATATAAAACAGTTAAAGAATAATCTAATAATTAGAATCATTTCATTTTACTAAAAAAAAAATACCAAATTGGTTTATATTGATTAGTTCAGTTAATGCATTTTAAAGTTCATATTTATCATTGAAGTCTATTAATTTCAAAAATTTCCTATAAAGAAACGATCGTTTACTTGAGAATTGACGGCAGATACTTACCACTTCCAAGCAGATAAACAGGAATTTGTACAGTTTATACAGTGGTCACATTGTCGAAAAATCACAATTTAAAAGGCGTCAAATAAGTTACAATTTGAATACAGTCAAGGTAAGTGCTTCTATTCAGATATCGTTATTTTGAATGCTTTAACGACCCTGCGATTAAAATTTATTGACGATTATAATTAATTCATTAATTTGTATTGTAATGGAAAGTATATTCGATATTATTTAAATGTAAAGTTACTATTTTACTTAGTTATATCTTAAAACTAATTAGAAATAATAAGAAAAGGATATAAAATGTAGCAGCAAACAGCCAGACGATGTCCAGGTGATGTAGGAAATCTCTGCATTTGGCAAGTCCTTCAAAGCATTTTCCTTCAGAATATTCCCTTCAGGAAGTAAAGATGGTCAGCAGTGATATACCTACACATCGAAAATAAATATTAGAATTTGAATGGTATATTTTTATAACAGATATATTTTGACAGATCAAAGTTCAATCCAAGTTCAATTCAAATGAACATTTTTTTACAGTGTATTAATTTCATTTAAATTTAGTCTAATAATGTTTTTATGTGCATTGGCATTCCAATTGCATTGATATGTCAACAGAAAGACATGGAAAATTGCTGGAAATTCGGTTTCGTAACAATTCTATGCGTATAAATAGTTGCCTACTTTTTGTGTACAGTAATAAATTTTAAGATTGTTAATTTACATAGTAATAAGTGTTTAAAAATTTTAAATACTATTTTTCTCATGATCTAGAGACACCTACCTTCATTATATTTTAATTGTAAGGTGATTCCAGAATTTTGCAATAATTATTTTCATTTCGTTTAAACATTCGACACTCCATTCGGTCACATGGGCATTCTCATGTATCAAACAAAGTATATTCCCCTCATTTCGGTTAAATTAACGGACACTCTGCGACAGTTGGACTCCTTGTCCAAGACAATCGCTTTCAAGTCGGTTAAAAGTTTTCAATTCGAAACCATTCAACAGCCAACCTTCCTCAGAGACAGACGTGTCTCCATTTGTTCTCATAAAATTTAACGGCTATTTTGATAAAATCCAATTTTATCCTAAATTACAACCTAAAAATAATTGTTTATTGTTAAACAAAGTTTATCACATAAATGTCCTGATCGAGCCATCTTCCGTGATCTGACGTCCCTTCGATGTATCAGATACTCAACCATTCCTGACCACACCGATGTCCGTTGAATTCGTCCTTTTAGAAGGTATTTCTCGTCAAATCTAGCTAAAAATAAACGTATTATTTCAATTCTAATCTAAATTTAATTATACTTATAAAGATTTTCATTTTTAATACGCTCAGGAAATTTTGGGGTTAAGAATTTGTTTGTATCATTGTTGAACGGTTTGCAGTCACTTGGGGAAATTTGTATAAGTTAGTAGTACAGTCGCGAGCAAATGTTATAGGCACCTTTGACAAAATTAATGGGTTTCATGTTTCTTGCATTTTTTTTTTGTGACAGATATTTCAACGTTTATATAATCGTCTTTATGGTTACAATAGTCTTTATAGTTACCTTTTGTAAATGTATTATTTTTTTCTATATACTTTCAAGTTTTCGAGATGTCACTTTCCCTCTCCCATCTAAAAACTATTATAGCTGTACCAAAAACACTCTAATATGCAACAAATTAAAAAGATCCCTTAATATACTACATATTTATAATGTATTACCTACAAGTTTTTATTTTCTCATTTTTTACTGTGATATTCGCCCAAAATTTAGGGTGCCTATAACATTTGCTCGCGACTGTATGCTAGGAATAAGTATTTAATATGTATTTACGATACGACCCATCTTTCCAGTAATTTACCATCAAGGTTGGCCATTCTGTTTTCACATGTCTTTTTAAGCCTAGCATAACTCCGTTTGAACGTTCAGAAAACGCCGGAATTTTGAAATTTAATTTGGACGTATTCACGTTCTCGACAATGAATTTAAATTGCAAAAAGTGGAATTACTAATAAAACGTTAATGTTATTGATTAACCGAACTGACGTACTTACCTGAGATAATAATATCCTTAGATTTACATCTGATCTTACACAGGTTTACATTTCGATTTTTTTTTTACTAAATAAAACCACTTTTATTTACACTTAAATGTTTTCATTATACATGAGAGATTGATTACCATCGAGGCACAACATTATTGTGCTTACGACATCTCCGAAACTGGTCATTAACATTAAAATTGAAGGAGAGGACATTTTTCACAACATCCTCCCACGCCATCTCCATACGTACTGAGATAATAAACTAGCTATTCGTTATTTTTTTTCTGATGTCAACGTGCTTCAATCGGAAATTCTCGCCCTGCACGTCATCTGACTTGTGAGAAAGCACACTTCTAATTTAAAATTAATAAATATAGATGACACTGGGATGTTGGAATCTGATTTTTACTAATTTAATTAATGTATTTTTTTCAATTCATCTTTTTTAATCCGGGCTGTATGCTACTGTACTGTAGCGTTACAGTATATATTATTTTATATTACAATATTTATTCATTATACCTAATCTAATGACAAAAGTCATTTCAAATAATTTGAATTAACAGTATATAACAATTGCTGTTTATAGTCTATTCTATTGCATCTATCGCCTTAAATGTGTCTTAAATTATTGTACCGTAAAGTGGCGGAGGTGTACTGGCGACCTCCCAGAACATCCCATTGTTTGTATTGTCGTTTCAGCATCAGGATGGGTATTAAAATTCTTTGAACTCGTAGTGCAATTTAGAAACTACAATAAGGTTAAAATAAAAGGGAACTCGTTGAAAGCTCAGCATTTGTATGAGTTCTAGATGAAACATCAACGACAGAAATTTAATTAAAACCTTCTTATTGCCCTCTTCCGGTTCCTTTTGCAGTAGCGAAATTAGAAAGTGCGACCTACGATAAAACGAGAAGCTCATCGCGTCCGCGTTTTGGTTTATTATTTTTGTAGGATTGATTTTTTTTCTGATTTACTATATTAATTACATCGCATTCCCCGCAGGCAAAAAAAATATCTAAGTTATTAAGCAAAACATCGTCTTTTGTCTTTATACTTTGTCGGAAGAAAACAGGTTCTTCTCCGTTTCGTTTATTTATCCTTTTGCTTGTCGAATAAAAACAATATTTAATAAAACCTGAACGGACGGAAGCATTCTCTTGGAAAAAAGATCAAAGAAAGGTATTTTGTCTTCGAGGAATAGCCCCTGGATATGTTCCGAATCGAGAAATGTTTCTCAACGGACGTATTATGATGATATAAGACTGTGCATGATGGCGTGTTTATTTTATACACCATTGGTCTTCAATTTAGTGATGAACGAATTGAATTGGAATGCCGTCATTTTATGAACGATCATTCGATTGATTTCCGAAAACGTCCTTTAAAAGACGAAATTTGTAAAACAATACCTAGTGCAGTGAGCACGAGTTCAACTTTTAATCTAAAGGTTCTACTCTGATAAGCCATTAAAGAGAGAGCTAACAGGCTGAAATTAAAGCCAATAAGTACTACTGTCACACATATTGTAAATACCAAAAATTAGCTCAATCGATGCCACCCCATTCGAGATATTAACATAAGAGTGGAAAAATTCAATATCTTTTTTCTCAGAAATTACTTATGCTAACATGTTAAAAAAAATATGTAATTAAACACTGATTATGGACATTCTAGAGCTCAAGGAGACACCCCCCTTTTAGGAATGCCATGTGATGCTATGGTTCAGAAATTTAACCTAGATAGAAAATATCAGGTTATAATGCCAGAAAAAAAAGGACTGGGAGACAAGTACTTCGGTAAGAGCGGACTCAAACTGGTATACTGACGGCTCTAAAACGGACTACGGCGTTGGAACGGGAATATACGCTAAGAAGCCTAAAAAAGCTCTTTCGGTGAGCTTCAGCAAAGACACGACTGTGTTCCAAGCTGAGGTTGCTGCAATCCATCACTGTGTCCGAGAGAGAGAAAGATGTACCGAGCCAGGTAAAAGCGTCGCTATCTTCTCTGACAGTCAGTTCACACTATAATCTGATTTGGGACTGTGTAAGCGCCCTAAATGTGGTGGGCACCCAAAGAAAACTAACCCTGGTCAGGCGAGGTTTGTCAAGGCCATTCGTTGGAGCCGCCCCCCGAGGACAAGGTTTCTAGTAATGGGGGAGAAGAACCCCACAGCTAGTAGCTACATAAAGAAGCCGCTCTCAAAGATGATAGGCCTAATTAAGAGGTCAAAATTAGAGAACGTCCTCTAGGAAAAAGGGGATCACAATGGATCTGAAAAGGTCGCGGTGGAACAGGTCCATAGGCCACCCGAATCCTAATCTGATCTAATCTAATGGGCATTCTATAAAAAAAATCAAAGACTAATTCCGTTCACTCAGTTCGAAGTCATCATTATTTTTCCCTTTTGACGGATGAGTATATGAATATGAACGAATATATATTGTTATTGTTGCGTAGGTACTATTTTCATGAAATTATTCACGATATGAACGCAATAAGGTGTTATATAATGCCTTCTTCGCTAGTTTAATGGTTTGCAATTTATTGTAAGAACTAACACATAGCATACCTTAATAAAAGGTGTACGGCAGTGATTGAATTATCGACTTCACACCGTGGTTCCTGACTGAGTGCGAGATTGGCGTATGGCCCCTAGAGGGCATGCATCTAAACTCATGATCTCTTAGGAGGAAAATGAGAATAATACTTTAGACACGATACTGATGAGGTGAATTTGCTCTTAAAAGAATGCTAAAGACGATTGGATGGCAGAAACTCACATTTCTATTCCCTTTTCTACTTATACCGCAGGCGCCATCCCAAATACGAACAGTTATGTACCGGGTGTCCAGCCCAAGATGCAACGGTTCATAGCCGATTTATTATTGTTTTTTTTTTTGGAAAAATGTTTCAAATAAATGTTGCCTCGAATCATATTCTACACATTTTAAAATTAGTCTCAGTAATGGCGGACTTCCGGTTGTACCGGAACTAGATGCTAACTTTATTATTTTAAATGGAACACTCTGTATATTGTTGTACTTTTGGATTCCTTGTTAAATTTAAATAACAATACGTTAGGCATATATTGGGGCTAAGTTATACCGTTTCCGAATTACATGACGTCTGCGGTGTTTGGAAATATCTCCGGAAATACGAAAGTTAGGAAGTTGCCGTTTTCAGCTTTCGCTTAATCATGAAACAGCACACATCTTTTATTTTAAAATTGTTGCGTTTACATTACAGAATTATTAAATAGGGGTCTGTAATTTTCGAACTCTAAAATCATGGATAACTTGATTTTTAAAATTGAATGCCAGTATTACTGCAGCCAGTCCTAAGCCTGGTGAAATGTGAGGGGAAGGTGGCCGGCGCTTCGCAATACGTATCTATCATGAAAAACTGAAAAATCGCGAATATCTCCAAAACCTTTGGAGGTAGACACAATGACACCCGTATAAAATCGAAAGAAAATTAAATTTTACATCCATTTATGTAAAAATTGCTATACCATTCAATTTAAAAAAATCAAGTTATCCATGATTTAGAGTTCGAAAATTACAGAGCCCTATTTAATAATTCTGTAATGTAAACGCAACAATTTTAAAATAAAAGACGAGTGCTGTTTCATGATTAAGCAAAAACTGCAAACCGTATCTTTCTAACTTCTCCGGAGATATTTCCAAACACCGCAGACATTCCAAATGTCATTTTTCTCGAAAAACGTCATGTAATTTGGAAACGGTACAACTTAGCCACAATGTATGCCTAACGTATTATTATTTAAATTTAACAAGGAATCTAAAAATACAATAATATACAGGGTGTTCCATTTAAAATAATAAAGTTAGTATCTACTTCCGGTACAACCGGAAGTCCGCCATTACTGAAACTAGTTTCAAAATATGTAGAATATGATTTGAGGCAACATTTATTTGAAACATTTTTCCAAAAAAACAATAATAAATCGGCTATGGACCGTTGCATCTTAACTGGACACCCGGTATATGAAGCAGATGGTACTGTTTGTAGGAAATGTGGTTTCCGCTCTATGTTGATTTCTCCACAATGGACCATAAACTCCTGCCGTAGTGGCATTCTTACGGTTATTTGTTTAAGTATTTTCTTTTGATGTTTTTTTGGGAATCACCAATGCTTGATATCAATCTTTTAATATTACTTTTCTGCAGCAATCCAATTCAATAAAGCTGCAATACTTACTCAACAGTGGATTGAGTGAATTAAATGCGATTATTGCATCAATGAATGAAGTTCATTATTTTAATCAGTAGTTTACTTGAAATAACAATAATTAAAATTTATTAGGATTATGAGTAACATACATTAAGTACCACTTGCGATTAGCATATCAACAAGTAATATTCATTGTGTTGAGGCCTTTTTTATTCTTCTGCTGGAGTTCATACATGAAGTCGGGGTAAATCTGTTCGTAAAATTAAATTTGTGTTAAAATCCGAATGATTTAAAATCAGATTATTGTGGAAACTGTTCTTTAAATTTTCGAAAGATTTTTAGTAAGTATTTTTCCAATTCAATCCTACACCTTTTCTAAGGAACTTATACAGTGGTAATGCTTTTTGTGCTAAATCCGTTATAAACTTTTTGTGGTAATTTTAATTTTCTAAGAATCCTCTTAGTGTTCTTAGATTGGGTATTAGGCCCGTTTTACATTATGCTTAATTTAGTATGAAATTTTGTATAAAATTTTATTTTGAACTTATAAAGAAATTTACCTACATGTCATACATAAAAAAAATTACATCTGAAAATTGGTAGAAAATATTTGAATATGTCTGTTTGATATTTAAAGTAAAAAATTTAGTATGAAAAAAGTTATGAAAAGGATTAATATTACCGTAAAATGGCTGACCAAGAAGTATTGCTGTTATGGCTATCATCTTTAAATGTAACTATGATAGCTAGATAGTAAAAATTGGATAAGTATGTAACCTGAAGGAAGATGCATTCTAAATTTATTAAATTCGGGATTAAGGACTGACGATCTGACGATTGTCTAGTTGATCTTGACGGATGTGGATAGACCTGGATCTGATAGATTTTACTTCTTTAATTATAAAGGCGCAAATAGTCTAGTAGTACTTAGATCTTCAGATGGTGATTATAAGCTTATTTCTAGTGTTCTACTAAAAACTTAAGCTACATCGAAGATAGATGAAGTTGCAGAGGAAAATGTTGAAATTTTGGTAAGGTGCAACGACCAAGTAGCAATACATCTGCTAATTTTGCAAGACAGTTAGGGATGAAATGTAATTCTAAAAATAAAATGCAATTTTTTTTATGTATCTACCTTTTTTTATAGATTATAAAACTGAGTATGTTCAACAAATTGTTATACAATCAACCAATTTTAACTTTATCTAGGGTAGTTTTGAATACTCAATCAACAATTCAACCTGCTGACATGACCACGACATTATTCTAAAATGGATGGTGATACAGCGATATACGATAGACAACAGAACTTCCTTATGCTTTGACTCAACTACAAACTACATCGTGTATTTTTGCGTTGTCTATGTCAACTTAGATTGAGCGATCTGTATAGTACGACAAACGCCGACCTATCCCACTGGACTTAACCAACAATTCACATATTGCGCACGCATATTTCGTTTCTAAAATTAATGAGAAAATAGAACAGGTTCTAAATATTTAGTACAATATTTCGTACGAAATTTACAAATAAATTTTTCTGTATGATACTCTTTGAAATATTTAATAGCAAATTTATATCAAAGTTTCATACTAAATTAAGTATAATGTAAAACCGGCCAAATAAATCATTTTTTCTGATGGAGAAAATAACATTTTTGAAACGTTAAAAAATCGTTTTAAATAGGCCCTAAAAGATAAGTTACAAAAAAAATGATAACAATTTGCGTCCGAAAAAAAAGTTATATTACAAGTGCATTCAAAAATACCTTCGCACCCCAGATAGGCATGCGATTTCATACGTAACAATAAAATAAGCGCTAACTTGACGCTCACATCTCTAATATCAAATAATGTTCGCTCTGTTTACTACATTAATCATTTTAATACCATACCGACGCTGTTCGCTGTGTGTATATCTATCCGCAAGTGTCGGAATTTTCCCTCTGTCTGCCGTTGAATGCCGGCGCAACATAACTGAAAGAATTTAATACATATGAAAATACTTTTATTTCCATGTTGTTTAATAATAAATTATAACCGGAGCGAGAAATGGGGGAGATTATAATTTATCATACTTTCGTCGACGTAAATTTAATTTCAACCTGCCCTGTGTGATGATAACTTTTTGCGCTGTTCCTTTTTTCTTCTTTTTTTTTTTAATTTGTTCGTTTCTAACGGCGCGGCGTACGGAGTTAGAAATTCGTATGGATGTTGCAGACATTTTGGTTAGAACTTGTGTGAATAACATTCCAGTGTATAATGGTATAATATATTTGATTCTACTGCCGCACGTAAATGTGATTGGTATGCTACTGACGATAGGTATAACTAAATTCTTTTGAGTTAGTATAAGTTTGTCAGCGATAAGGCTATTGATATCGCGATATTTGCATCTCAATATATCAATTCATCGATGAAAAAAAGCTGGTCAATTTCTTGTACTTCGATTTGTAAAAATTGATCACGCCAAACTGCTGATATAAAAATTCGAAACTCCACCACTGGAAAACAATATTTTTGTTTGGTAGCGATTGGGTTAAGAAGTTGCAGCCAAAGATATTTTACAGCGGTGTTTTTTCTCAATCGGTCGAAGTAGGGCCTTTAATTTGCCTGAAGATTGTCAATTTTTCCACCTCGTCGTCTTTCTCTACTTAAGGCGGTACTTCAACCAAAGCGAAATTCTATCGTTGACTGCGAAACGAAAGTTCTAAGAGGGATGGTAAATGTGTTCCGCTTCAGCCGACGTAGTAAACAAAATTTTAGCCGATGACGATTAGAACTCCCAGTTTGGATAGATACCTGACTGTTTTTTTTTTGCGTTGTACACTGTTATAAGTTATCAGGGCTATACGTCGGAGGTCTATTTAGGTACTGAATATGAAATACGCGTTATTGAAATTTGAGTATTGGTATTATTAGTGTTACGTCCACATATTTAGGTTAAAAGTAGTTCCAAGAAGTTACGTATTGAAGGCATCTTTCCTTTTTTCTATTCTTCTACATTCTAACTGACAGTCAGCCTCTTCATTCATTATTTATGGCCACTACAGTCCTTTTGTATACCACACGTGCAATTACTTTTGTAACCCCACTAAGGGAAAATGGTCAGTGTACAAGGGATTAGTAGTTTAAACTATATTATATAAGCAGTTCTTGTCCGAACATCTAGCATCAATGTATATACTTCTAAATTATTTTTGTTATTAAATAAAGGCGAGTGTGTGTATTCAAACAACCATACAGTCCACAAACAAAAATTAGTAAAAAGTGTCTAGCGCTTTCATTTCTTTAATTGAACGTCTGTTGTGAAATTGTTGAGGTAAGAAGGCAGAGTAGATCCTGATAACGTACCTGTAATAAGTGTCATTGCGGATGGAGCATGGAGTAAGCGCCCACTACTCAAATCAACTACAGTGCTTTATCGGATGTCGGCGTGATTGTAGGTCAAAGAACTGGTAACATATAAATAAATATTGTTGTATGTGTGCCAGAGCAAAATCATTACAACGTGAAATACAACCGCATATCTGTTATAAAAATTGGAATCGACCATCTACTGGCATGGAAGCGGATTATTGTTGAAGGGTTTCAAAAGAGCGTAGAGATGCATAATCTAAAGTACGGATATTTAGTTGGTGATAGGGATAGCAGTATTACAAAGAAATTGATAGAAACTCGACCTTACGAAAACATAATTGTTCAAAAAATAGAGTGTTGCAACCATTTACTTAGAAACTTTTGTACAAGACTTCGGGAACTGGTAAAAAGAAAGATTAGTTTTAAGAAAATTAATGTATCCGTAAAGCAAAGAAATATTTTAAGTAACAATATTAAAAGATTACGGTGTGGCATTCAAGCCGCTAAAAAATTTGCGATCGAAAGTGATATAACTCATGTGGAAAAAATTGCGCAGTTACGGAAAGACATTTTAAATGCAGTGAATCATGTGTTTGGTGAACATACTAACTGCTCGACTTATTTTTGCCAGGGACCTAAACTGGCAGAATTTAATTGGATCCCAGACATGACAACTTTGGGTCTGTATCAAGACATCATGATTATAGTGGATCGAATTGCAAGGAACAAAGAGTTAATCTTAAATATGGACAACAATACAGCAGAGTCTTATAACTCAGTGTTGGCAAAATTTATAGGGGGCAAACGTATTAATTACAGTTTACGACGCTCCTATCAGACAAGATATGAAGCGGCTTCAATATGTTACAATCTTGGACCAGGACAAATTTCTGCATGTCTCCATAAAAAAGTAACAGGAAGAAGTCCTGGTCAGTACACAAGAAGGTATATACGAAGCTTGCAAGCGCGAAAAGCATGGCTTAAGAAAAGAAAGATATTGTTCCCTAAAAGGAAAATTCATCCCGAAAGTGCATCTGCAGATTTTTCTCCGGAACTTTATTGAAGGTACAAAATGAACTTAAAATTTATCGAAATAATAGAGTTGGTAATTTTAACAAATATATATATTGTGTAAACGAAACAAATAGTAACAAAATAAGACAACAGATTAAATAGTATGGAACAAATGATATCAAATTGCTAAGATATCAAATTAGATAAGATAAGTAAAAATTTTATTGAAAAATTATTTTAAAATTTTATAATGACGTTGAACATAAACACAAAATATTTAATAAGTGGAAAAGAGAGACAAAACGTGTTACGGTATTTAATAAGGCACAATAGTTTTATATAACACAAAAAAGGGCTTGTTCGAGCAATTTTAACACATAATCAAAAATACTTCCCGTTCACGAATTTACGAACTTGGAAAAAATTTTAGAATCCTATTTAGTAAATTGAATTTCACTTTCAATTTACTAAATTTCTTAACAATTTTCTGAACCTGATTCGGTCTCCGCGAACTAATTAATTTCAAACAGCAATGTAAAGAGTTTTTATAAACTAACTTGTGACGTCATTCCGTAGGGTCGCTACTCGTCGTTCCACTTCTCTCTACCGGAGGGCACACGAATGGCGGTTGGCGTTGTTTTTTATTTTGAACTTCAAACGCCCTTCTAGAAAGTAATGTGGGATTCGCTGATCGGCAATTATATCGTACAATAGGCAGAGTGACAAATAATGTTAAAATAAATACCGTATTATCTTAATTATACGAGACTTTCAACCAAATAGGCTGCCATTTCCCGTGGGGAAGACGCTGTCACAGCAGATGCCACATTATTAATAAATTTAAATACTTTACATTATACCGAATGGAATTTCGAATTCTTACACTTAGCTTTGAAATGGCTTTTGTTTTCGTGTTTATCTCACCGTTCCCAATATGTTTACGTTGGGAATATATCGAGTGATGCGTATTTCTTAGCTGAAACGGGCGTTCCGCAGGGTTTAGTTCTTGGACCACTTTTATTTATATTGCTTATAATGATCCCATTGTTACTTCTGATTTGATTCAATTTCCTGATATCACTATTGAAGTCTTCTCACAACCCAGGAAAATTGAATTATATCAGATTGAAAATCAATATGGGTCATCAATAATGTTACAGTAATGTACTGAAAATAAATACAAAAAAAAATCCTTTTTATTTTACTTTTTGACAAATTTCGATCTGATATATTAATACTACTGCTTTACGCTTCTTTTATTGTTTATTCCTAGGATATCACTAGTACACTACTAATTTGTACAAGTTGTACATGTATTTCTTCATAAATCACTAATAGTAAAAGACAATATTTTATATCCCCTGTATTTTTAATTAGTTGTATCAACGTATATACAGGGTGTAACAGCGGTAACGCCGTGGTCTCTAGTAGTCAAATGGTAACAATTTTTGAAATATTGTATATTAGGATATATGTAGGTGGATTAGATCTACTATTTAAAAATAAATTGCAATATACAGGGTGTTCGAAAATTTAGCAGTACATCAAAGTTATGTTTTTATTAATCAAATATCTCGAAAATGAATAAATTTAGGGAAGTGAAATGAAAACCGTAAATAGCAGTAATCATGTGAGAAATCCCTTTCTGGCACTTATTCTCTTCCAATTGCTTTTATTGGCGTGGCGATTCCTACAATTCAGTTAGTGGATTTTGACGTTTTTATTTCGCTATAGGCTAAGATTTAACTATAGAGTTTAAGTCAGTGAATATTTAATCAGCTTTTGAATGTATTTTTGCGCATTTCCAAAGGTACATCAATTTTAATGAAGCATTTTTCTTTGTTTGCTATGGGTGTAAATAACAATTTTGTCTAATGACGCAGACTGAGTTTGCAATCGTCCAAATACTAATTAATTCTTTGTTCAGCTCTTTACTTGCTCGGCTTTTATGTTGAACATCATATCCATCTCATTAATTTTCCAAAGCGCTTTTTTTTGAGAAGACCTCGAGGATATAATTCCGAAATTTATACTGCGATTAATAGAAGATATTTGTTTAATACAAAAAATGTCTTAATTATACATATGCAATGAGTTAGTAGTTACGATTTTCGCTTTCCAGATGCTTGACAAGTACGTATACTAAACGATATTTGAACGAAAGCAACCTGAAGTATTACTTCAGGGGAAATTTAAATTTAGAATGTACGTCACCTCAAGCAATCCCGATATAGCCACTATGCAAATTAAACACGCAATTTCCGAGATACAGGACTGGCAGTATTAAAATTCTTTTTTTTCCAAAAATGGCGGTTCTCTTGTGCCTACCCGCTTTAATTCTTATTAATGCAAGAAATGTAGCAAAAAAAATCGCCGCGCGTTGATCGTGGCAGCTGTATGTAATATTTGTCCCTTGCATAAATTAGTTCCGTAATTAGAGAACGAGGCGCAGCAGCATTTCTTAATTAAAATTTTCTTAAGGTGGTGTGCTGCGGTGCAAGATTCACATGGCGACCGCATAATGCCGGTGTAATCTAATTTCAGCAAGGGCAGGAACGGCAGCTGCACGAACGGCGGTAATTAATGATGTCACGGTCCTGACAGTTTATCAGGGCTATCAATCTTTTCCTATTGATCGATAAAGTGGATATTGAACGCTGTGAATCTTTATGGAAATAAGTACAAATTAGAAATTGTGCAAGGTTTGGGGAAAATTTAGTATCTATGAACGACTTTGTAGCATTAAAGAAGAAAAAATAACAAAAAAAAACTAGGTCTTCGTAATGAACTTACTTAATTAGAAAATAATGGCACCTGTATAATTTACATTTACTGGTTTAAAACTTTTTTATTCGTGTGTTGTTTTATTTGGAGTATAGCTTAGGTGAAAAACGTCAATTAGTTTAAATGTAACGTTTCGACATTTATTTTTCAAACAATTTGAAAATTTATATCAATATTAATTGCTTAAATATAATTAAATTCCAATCACATGGATTACAGTATTATTATTTACTTAAAATAAGTCAAAGTTACCCTGACAGTAATATGTAAAAAGCCCATAACTTATTGGGCATCAATTATAACATACAAATAATAGAAGTTAAATGTAACAGTCGAAATAAATGGAACAATTTACAAACATGTTAAAATTGTATATAACAAGAACAGTGTGTCACAATCTAATACAAATGAAAAATATATTGAAGACACGTTGACAAGTTTAAATGTGTAATATAAGAAAACATATTTTTTTTTTTTTTAGCATAGAGCTCGCAATGCAGTCATTGATTTAGCTCGGACAGTTCATGGACTGTCAGTCCCGTTAGATGGCTCGTATAAACGAGAACCAGATTGTGTATGATCGTGATTCCAAGAACGGCTTACCATGACGCAATGAAACATCAAAGAAAAATGGCTAAACATAATAAATCGATAAAAAATGCTATCAGGCGGGACTCGTGGTCTATTGTGGGAATCACCGTATTAGCAAGAGCAATGAAAGGGGGAATAATACTAGGAATGGACTCGAGTTTTTGCTTACCAGGCCTCATCTACGCTCTTCCAAGTGTATAGACCCACTCTCACCGCTATCACATCTCAAGCTTTACGTACAATCACCCACTAGGTGAAAAGAGTTCACTTTGTCCTCCCCCTAGGAGCTGCATTCTAAAATTTCACCCGCAAGCGATCGTAGCATAGAGCTGGCAATGCAGTCGTTGATCTAGCTCGCACAGTTCATGGACTGTCAGTCCAGTTAGATGGCTCATATAAAAGAGAACCAGATTCCGTATGATGGTAATTGCAAGAATGGCTTACCATGACGTAATGAAACTTCAAAGAAAAATGGCTAAATATAATAAATCGATAGAAAATGCCACCAGGTGGGGCTCGTGGTCTATTGTAGGAATCACCATACTAGCAAGAGCAACGAAAGAGGGAATAACACTAGGAATTGATTGGAGTTTTTGCCTACCAGGCGTCATCTACACTCCTCCAAGTGTATAAACCCACTCTCACCGCTAAAACATCTCAAGCTTTACGTACAATCACCCACCAGGTGAGAAGAGTTCACTTTGTCTTCCCCCTAGGAGCTGCATTCTAAAATTTCACCCGCAAGCGATCGTAGCATAGAACTGGCAATGCAGTCGTTGATCTAGCTCGCACAGTTCATGGACTGTCAGTCCAGTTAGATGGCTCATATAAAAGAGAACCAGATTCCGTATGATGGTAATTGCAAGAATGGCTTACCATGACGTAATGAAACTTCAAAGAAAAATGGCTAAATATAATAAATCGATAGAAAATGCCACCAGGTGGGGCTCGTGGTCTATTGTAGGAATCACCATACTAGCAAGAGCAACGAAAGAGGGAATAACACTAGGAATTGATTGGAGTTTTTGCCTATCAGCTTCATCTACACTCCTCCAAGTGTATAAACCCACTCTCACCGCTAAAACATCTCAAGCTTTACGTACAATCACCCACTAGGTGAAAAGAGTTCACTTTGTCCTCCCCCTAGGAGCTGCATTCTAAAATTTCACCTGCAAGCGATCGTAGCATAGAGGTGGCAATGCAGTCGTTGATCTAGCTCGAACAGTTCATGGACTGTCAGTCCCATTAGATGGCTCATATAAACGAAAACCAGATTGCGTATGATGGTGATTGCAAGAATGGCTTACCATGACGTAATGAAACTTCAAAGAAAAATGGCTAAATATAATAAATCGATAGAAAATGCCATCAGGCGGGGCTCATAGTCTATTGTAGGAATCACCATACTAGCAAGAGCAATCAAACAACACTAGAGATGGACTCAAATTCCTGCCTGTCAGGCGTCGTCAGCACATCAGTGCTCCTCCAAATGTATGTATGTATACCATTTGTCATTAACATAAACACATCAATAAAGCATTGTGCTATTCTCTAGATGAATTTTAATCCTGTTCTAGCATTGCGCTATTCCTTTAACAAAGTGTTCATCCGGCTCAAAGGATGAAAACCTTGTTTAGGAAATAGCACTATGCCAGTTTTATTGATGTGTTTAGATCAATAACATATTATACATAACAACATGTTTGTTTTATCCAGCGCTGATTAGTTTTAGAATTATTTTGGATGACAGTTAGCGTCAACACCATGCTAAATTTTAAGTAAAAGGTTATGTAGTACAAATTTTCTATAAAGAATCTATGTCAATGCGGTTATTTATAATGTTTTCATTATTTTTTTTTAATGTAAATCATCTTTAAAATATTACGGGTATAATAATTTTAATGAAATTAAATTTATTGATGGAAAACCGGCTTTCAAGCTTCCGTGGCGAAAAATGGATGTTTTTCCTTAAAAACAAATATAACACGTTGGCAAAGGTACTAATTTATGATAATGACATACATTTGGCAGGCTACTAATATAGATCAAAAAAAAAGAGGACTAAGGTCAGAGCCTTGAGGGACTCATTTTCGAATTGGCAACAGAGATGATAAAATTTTACCTATTTCTACTATCTGCTGACATATGCACCTATATTTCATAATAGTACTTATTATATTTTAAGTGTACCTTAATTTAAAACATATGTATGTATGTGATACGAGTAGAACTCCTACAAACGCCGCTCTCTAGTTATAATCTGAAATCCTTTAATTTACCGTAACTAACAACTCAATACGTTCATTTCTCATTAATTTCCGATTGTAATGTTGCCTAGAAAAAAAAGAAAAAATATTAGGTGTCAGGAACCATTGTTTGCGTGAACATTGTCTTGATTAATTCATCGCCTATATTTGATTTCGAATTTCTTGTCATATCAAATGACTCGCAGCCAGTATTTATGTTTTTTTGCATGTTTATTATGCTTTTACGTGACGCCTGGTTTACTCGGTTGACCGCTGTGTTATTATTTATACAACGTGGTTATAATACAACGTAAGGTGTCGAGATATAATTTACGATAAGGCTAATAGCCAATTTCAGCCGAAAATTCCTTATATTTATCAGGCACGAACATTAAAGGGGTAGATTTTTAAAAAGTCTATTGGGTTTGTGTATGTAATACTATTTTATATATGGTCGCATAACTGCGGCAATGGTTAACGTGAAACAGCTTTAAAACTTAATAACAAAATTTGAGTAAAACGTATTGCTGTGGTCTGGCACCCGGGTTTCCAGAAATTCAAATTTGTATTTTTATTAATTCCAAATCATCTTTGTCAATGCAATGATAGAGTTTCCACAATTTTAATAATTTATTTTGAAAAGATTTTGTTAATAGAATTGTTTGTTAAATTTAATGTAATTGTTCAGTTGTATATTAATTTCATTCAATTGTACATATTGCCTTCATTAGTATTGTATATTTTGTAGTTTACATTGTAGTATTTTCTTTGCGATTCATGCGCTGCTTTGGCACGCAATTGTAAATTTTATATATATATATATATGCGACCGTGTTACTCAGAGGCACTTAGTTTCTTGAAAGATTGCGATGTAAGTACATGTTTTTTATTTTCTTTGCTGCCATTTTTGGTAATTTTCATTTCATTTTCTAATTTCATTTTTATTTAAAAATGTTGTTCGTTTAATTTGAAATTTTTATCATCCTTCAAGGAACTCTTTTATTAATAATTGCTGTTATATTTTATCGTGTACACAAGTCGGATGTAAGATCAGTTATTATATATTGTTCTAGATGTTGTTTTTTTAGTTTAAAGAGTCTAATTTTCCGTTTCTTAGTTTTCAAATTAGTTTTCTTTGTTAATCACCTCGGTTTAGGTGAAAAGGAGCTTTGTGCTTGTGTTTAAATTTCTATTTTAATGATATACATGTTTTGTCCACGTTTAAATTAATTTAGATTGTTGTAATTTTGAAACCACGTAGATTTTTTGTGAAATAGGATTTTCTTCTAGAACAAATCTACCGCTTTGTTTGTTAAAGGATTTGCATCGTCCTTTTTAATTGTAGATTCAAGCAGGTTTTGATTTTGGCCAGGACTCTCAGTCCAAGGTTTGATTTTTCCTGTGTTAATTATAAATAAATGTTTTTTTTTATATAAAAAATAAAATTTAATGATTGTTAACGTCATTCAAAATTTCTGTTCTTTTATTTTTGAATCAACCATTTCAATCTTAAGTAAGTAAGTAAATTTTTCAAACGCCCACATTTTATTTTTCATGATTAGTTTAATTGTGGGAATAACCCTGAGTTTGAGAGCACTTTTGCGCCCTTTAATATTTTTATCCTTTGAGCTAGCTAGATTATTTTCTTTTTTTCATTTTTAATTTCACTTTTCATTTATGCTGGTACCATCAGTACACAGCAGTATATTTGCTCAAGCTGTTAAGAATTTGCCCAGCTTTCCTTTTAATATCATAAGGGAATAATTTAGAGTGAGTTTCATGCAGTTGGAAGTAGCACAACTACAAAACCACTTGTTCTTGTAGATGTTTTGCATCATCAGCATTTTAACACTGTTTCAGCTCAGAAACTATACACTTATATTACACCGAATCATTATTCTGGTGATTGTGTAAATGTCATTTTTCACCTGAATCATCTTTATGGCATATCATCAGAATACCAGCGGCCCAGTTTGTTTTCTGCTTCGCAAACTCCTCCTTTTCTTTGTTAGATATATTATGTAAAATTAAAGAAATAAGAAATTAAACCGGACGCAAACACAACTGTTAATAAACGCGTATTCATCTATTTCGGCAGACGCGGCGTGCATTATTTCGGGTGTATTACTAGTAGATTTACGTCTGAGGAAACTTTAATTTCGTAGAGAAGTGAATAAAATAGGATTTGAAATTTAATTACGGCAACGGGAATTAGTTTAGAACTGGACGATTTAGAAAAGCGAGCAGATATACGAGGCCGAATTTATCCCGCGGAATTCAAAAGTATTACTTATGACAAATTTATAAAGACTATATAGAAATTTTTATGGATGGGTCGAAGGGTGAGGGTGGTACAGGGATGGCTTTTGTTGTTTATAATGGGGGTATTGAAATATATATAATCAAATGATTATATTAGAAGATCATTGTAAAAATTTTCAGGCAGAATTAGTTGCTATAAATCAAGCGGTACATTTTATTAAGTGGGAATTTATAAGGGATTTGCGAATAATAACTGACAACTCGAAATTTAAAAAATCTGACGGATTTGAATATGTTACGTGAGGGGGTGTCAAACTTTTTGGACTGCGGCTCACGCAGGTACAATCGGTAATGAGACTGATGAATTAGCGAAAGAGGCAGTGTCTAGGGGGGATAGACCGATATTTAGGAATGAGTTAATCCCGACTATCGTAGTTAAAAAAAAGCATTTAAGCATAGTGTAACGGAACCGGGTTTTCTTGTCTGGAAACTTTTGGGGATGGCCAGCCCAAATTCCAATATGACAAGCCAAATTCCGTCTCGCAGACAACCCCTCCTGCTCTTTTGACCGGCGAGCCACTGCTGAGAAACAAACTTTTTGTTCGGTAGCGAATGGTTTTAGTAATTTTAGCTAAAGTTTTCTCCCAACGGTGTTTTCCTCCGTCAGTTGAAGCAGGGCCGTTAGTTAGCCTAAAGATTGCTGATTTACTTACCTCGTCGGCTTTCTCTTACCGATGATGACTTCCCCTCCAACCCCTTTCTATAGGTACCAAATAACTTCTTTCAGGTTTGGTTTGGCGAAAGAATAGAGTGACTGCTTTTTACAATTATATATTGGATATTTAAGACATTGGAAAGAATCTAACACACTACACAATTAAATAAAATAACAAGTGAACAAAAAGAAACAAAACACAAATTTTGTCTTATTGAATATTTTAAAATTTTAAACTGTTGATTAACAGAAGCTCTGGTAAATTTTCCATACAAATTTATTTATTTAGGGAGAGAGAGAGAGAGCGAACGAGTTACGGTTTTCACATAATTGCATTGGTTAATTTTAAGCAGAGATTTTAAACGTCTTACCAGCCGACGTGGGAAAAATAATTCTTCTCGTAATCCAAATTTTAAAGCACAAAACTTTACACAACAGTCACAATTTTTTAAGCCAAGAAAAGGGGGTAATTTTCATGAATTTTATCACAAAACGAAACACCTCTCGAGGAAAGCTTTTGCTTCCTGTTCTCGAATTTTAAGCGTATTTTGATTGCAAAAACTAAGATGAGAAGTTTTAATTTTAAGATTTAGAAACGCCCGTACGAAATTAGAGACGCGTGCTTTTACTTTAGCTGTAACAAAGACCACGAATTAATTAGTTGAAAACAGCAATGTAAAGAATTTTTATAAACTTTGATTGTGACGTCATTTCGCACCGATAACTAGTTCGGCCTCTCTTTACAGGAGGGCGCAAGTATGACCGAAGGCGTTATTTTTCTGACTTTCAGGCGCCCTACTTGGGAGGAGCGTGGGAACTGCTGAACAGCATTTGTAACATACAATAAACAAAGAAGCAGATAACATACAAAGTAATACCATATTATTTAAATTACGCGAGTCTTTAATCGAAAATAGACTTTTATTTCCTGTTAGGTAGACGCTACTCAGCAAATGCCACGGTACCTATCAACTACGTATTAATAAAATCAATCTAAATACTTGCATTATACAGGATGGAATTTCGAATTCTTACAATAAACTTAATCATGGTTGGCAGCAACTGATAGCTGATCGACTTATTATATTTTTGTTATTACATATTATTATTAATCATAGAGAAATTATTTAGTTAGAGTAGGAACGTTTCAATTGTAATGAAATCCATATAGTACTTATATTATTATAGAATAGATAGTTCCGTGCAGCACCTTCAGGTGAAGCACGGAGTTGAGGATGATTTGTAATTATTTAGGTTTTCATAAATAATGTTGCGCCTTTTTCTCGAAATAACCGCCTCTGCTTTATAAGGAAAACTTGTGCCTTTTCATCATCAACTACTTATTCTACCAACACACTCGTCTACATATCTCCCCAGCATAAGTTACATTCCATAGCATCGGCTCCAGTACAGAACCCCGACGAACTCCCGTATCCGCTATTATGGTCTCATTGCCGTCCCGCATAATCGTCTTATTTCTTAATTTGCTTGATATTTAGCTATCATGCTGCTTCGTATATTATCTTGACTTTAATTACCTTTGTATATATGTAACTACAGAATAGTCTTGGGACTAAAGCCCAAATTTGGTTTTCACTATCTCCTGCATCTGTTTACGGCAATAGCGGTTTTGTTGATTGTTTTTTGTCGATGTTGACACCCAGAGAAATTAGTTTATCATTGTTTTGCAAAAAAAATCGTTGGCAGTCAAGAAATTCAGTAACAGCGTTAAAATCACGAACGAAAAGGTTTAATTTTTTTTTAAACATATTCATAACCAAACTTTCGAGCGCAAGTTAAAGAACTCCAAACCGAGCTTACTCTGCAATATGTGTACCGTATAGGAAATCTTCGCGTAAACTTTTTGGTTTTGCCAGATAAGCCCCCGCCGGAATTTAGAAGTTTTGAGTCAATATCCGAAGTCCGAAGTCGATATGTACTGCAGAACGGCGACCGAGAAGACGAAGTTTCGCTCCCCTTCTCGGCGAGTGTGTCACCACTGCTGCCACCACAAACTACAGACATTACGCAGACGGGTTTTATAAACAGCGAGCGGGCCGCTGTGAATTTTAATTCCGCGGAAAGTAGTCGCACTTGAACTTTACTCGTTTAAATAATGTGTTTTGAGTGCAATGGACCGTTCAAACTTCGTCTTTTATAGGCGCGCCAGTCCGCGTAGTCGGCGGCTTATGGTATGCAACATATCCTCCTGAAAATCGATGCCTAGGGGAAATTTGAGACCTCTCTCGGCGGTTACGAAGTCGAAAGTTGTCGTAGGCTTGTGCTGTTTAACTCGGCGTACGTAAATATGTTGATGTGTCGTACTCAGATGACACATTCAAATTGTAGCTAATGATACTTGAACATCTCAACGGGCTTTACTGACTGTCACCCTCTAGTATTCTGGGTTCTATTTCAGACTCTACTCGGCGTAAAGGAACTGCGAGGTTTGAAGCTTAGAGGAAAGAAAATTTGTGACCTTTGAAGAAAAACACAAGAGTTTATTCATACACAAAGGAAAAAAATTATTTTTTGTATGTAATGTAGTCGTCGGAAACATTTCAGAGTCTTGGTTTTTATACTTAATTCTTCTTAACTGATGAAATAGACGCACTGACAATAATTGATGAAATGATGGTGACGAATTCAACTATTTACCCTATCATTAAGTATTCAAAAACGACGTCCAGACTAAACTCTCATCTTACTAAGGTTACCACAAAAGTTGGAGGTAAAACGTTAATGAAATTGTGAAAACAACCAAAATGACTACAAACTTACAATGACTATCTCAAGTTCGGAAATTGTTTGGGAAAGTGTGGCCTCATATGAGCCTGTGAACATTTATAAATAGGGAATAAATCTATGCATAAAAACTGACCTTCCTTGCCACACATATTGCGGCGAGGATCAGAAACCACATCCACCGCCATTCTTTACTCCTGCACGCAGTCTTTGCAAACAAAGTACAATCGGCAGTACTAATCTGGCACGCATTGATAAATGTAGATTTTCGCTGTAATCGGTTTTTCCCTTCACCTTATAGTACCTTTTTTTTTTCTTTTTTTTCTTATCTCTTTATTATAAGTTCATTTCGCAGCAATGTTTATTTGTACAAACCTTTATGCAACTCACTTTCTTCCGGCGTTAATCCTTATTATGATATTGGCTACCTGAAATGTCACAATTTCATGTTCAACAGGTTAGTTATATTAATTACTGGTATGGCATTGTACCAGTAATTAATATAAACTACAATTGTACGCAGCACAAAACATTATACATCATTTGAAACGATTTTTTTATATATATTCCAATATTCAAACGTCAATGTGATGTTTCTACTGTTTATATTTAATTACAGATCTAATAATTATTATATGCACTTTTCTAAGGATATAGTAGTAGAAAAATAAATGACATTTTATAAAAAAAAAATATCTAAAATATCTCATTTACTAAATGCATCTGATAGTTTTTTTAGTATTTGATGTTGAATGTTTATTATTATTAGTTTTTAATTATTATTATTTTTATGAATTTTTCATACACCCTTTATTTTCTAAGTAAAATCACCCTTTTTGAAGGGATAAGGAAAAGATATATTATTTAAAAAAATGTAGGTGGGGGTGTTCCTTCCACCATTATTAGCTTCTTGCGAAGACAGGTTAGTCATCTTTTGGACAATGTTTTTTTTTAATATTTGTTATAATTTCGAAGAAATGCTGTTTGAATGTATACAGCGATAGTGAGACCTTATGCATCAGTAGCTTGAGGCAAAAGAACTAATCTGACCATCGCGAGAATTAACCTCTCGAAAGTGCAAAGATTAACATGCGTATACATTACTGGTGCTATGGAAACCTTTTTCATATTGTGGTTGAAGGCGTGGTCAAAAAAAATTACACTTAGTATGGTCAAGGAAGGAACGATTAGGCCTCCTTAGGTGATCTCTTCATGGTGATCAAATCTGGGCCCTCTCAAACAAAAAAATCAGATTTGTGAAAGAATGTCATCAAGTCTGCTGGCTTCAAAACGCCAGAGGAAACTGGAATAGGAATACATGGGTCTAGAACCAAGTGCTTCTAAAGTTTGGGGAAATATCCGAGTGTCTTACAAGCGGAAATACACGCTATTTAAAGGTGCGTCCAGTTCAATACCAACATGAATTACCGAAATCAGGAGATAATCATTATGTCTGATAGTTAAGCAGCCATCAAGGCACTGAGCTTACATGAAATCAGTTTCAAGATAGTTTGAGAATACCTAGGGAAATTAAACGAGCTAGACAAAAGGAATCAAGTAATCCTCCTGTCGATTTCGCATGACACAGGAAAACAAAAAAACGTAATTACGAATAACCTTGCAAGAACGGCGCTGGAATGTCAATTGTAGGGCCTGAACTCTTTCGAGGAATAAGTAGCAGTTAGTTACTTAGTAAATAAGTGATAACATCCACATGGTTTGTTTTATCGTCCGGTTCAGTGCCTGCAGTGGGGTCTCTTGTAGAGCTGAACAAGTGCAGGTCTTTAAGAATCTCAGAATCTTGATGAATGAAGTTGTTTTCAGGGCTTCTAGAGAAGGGACAGCCTTTCCGAGGGTTCCCTACCTGATTCTTGTAGCAGCGGGGCAGTGATAGAAAACGTGTCAACTGTCTCCTTGTCTTTTGAACACAGTCGGCATTCAATCTCATCAGAGGACCCGATTCTATCTAGATGCTCTCTGAGTTTACAGTGATTAGTAAAGACAAAGATAATCACCTTGACAGCTTTACGATCAAGTTCTAGCAGTTCCTTGGTTCTGGCATGACTAGAGAGAATACACTCTTTCACATGCACTAAACCAGGACAGTTGATCCAATACTGGAGGATTTTCTGGTTTGTCTAGAATTTGATATGCTGAATGCAGGTTCAGATCCCTGAAATTGCTCTTCAGCACCCTTTTTGACAAGGATGTCCGCTTCCTCATTTCCAAGAATGAGTGGGGCCCAGGTACCCAGATTAAGGATAGATATAGAGAAAGTAGCAGTACAATACTCAAGAAATTGAAAAGCGAAGTGCACTGTAAAAAATTACAGTAATTTTGCCATGGTAAATCAGGAATATTACATGTAATAACGTTGTGAATTTACCACAATAAATCATGTAAATTTTGTTTTACATGTTTTTTCTAGGATATTTAACATGGAAAAAGAAGTTTCGGTAAAATTTATAGCTTTTTCATGTAAGTTTAGATATAACAAGAATTCAAAGGAAAATACAGGGAAAAAAACAATGTACAATTTTGTATTTACTCTCGAAATTTACTAAAAGTGTAAAATTGACATTTTTTTGGAGTATTTAGTGCACTTTAAAAGTAAATTTTACTAGGGAAACTATTAATTTGCCTGTAAAAATATGAGGATCTTTTGTATATTATTTGTTTTTACTTGAATTTTTCGGGTAAAACTATAGATATCATGGAAAAAATACGAAATTCATACGCCACAATGTGATTGGTTATTGGATTATTTATCTGTGCGCGTAGGCTAATTCTATTCGTTTGTCGAACTTATTATTGGCTCAATGATATCATGTACGTGACAAACAATCGTTAGGTTTCGCGTAAGCGTGTTCATTCTTGATCCCTGGTTGAGCGATCAGTATGACCTATTAGGTCTATAAAAGATTAGGTAAGTTGCTTGCTCTCTTATAAAAATACATATGAAATTACTTCAGTGTCGTAAATATAGAGTTCATATAAATATTACATACGAATCTTACAGTACAATCTTTGAAAAACACATCAGCATGTGAAATTTACTAGATGGTAGAAATTTTACCTTATGAAGCAAATTTACCTGTAAAATTGTAGGCAACTTTGTTACCAACGATTTTACATGTAATTTTACTGCAACTTTTTTTACAGTGTGGTGCAGAGAAAATCCAATAATTGGGAGAACCTCCAGGGAATGAAGCAAGCTGAAATTCTTCTGAGAATCTGTAACCAGAAGATGTTTACAGAATGCATCAACCTGAGTAAGAGCAATATTCCCATATTAACAGAAATACTTTCAAGCCATTGCAAACTGAAAGGGACATCTCTGAGTAAGTTTGGATTAGCAAAGGAATCTGAATGTAGATTTTGTGGAAACAGGATTCAACACCCATTCACCTCCTCTCAAGTTGCGTTGCACTGTGCAACTCAAGGGCGTTACACCTGGGAACATGTGAAATCGAATAGGGAGACTTACCTAACCTGGAGCCTTCTCATATCCTGCATTTTATGAAAGAAATAGGATTAAGACTAGTTGTAAAACACGAATAGGAGACACAATAGATCTCTAGGTCGCAGTGTAACATCACCCTTCATTCATAAGTACAATCATGCAATCACAACACTAGGCTTGGAACTAATGGTTGATTCGATTCCTCCATGTTGAAATACTGAATTATGGGGTGGCTTTATGAAGCAGCAAATGGACGCTTTAAATGTCTGAACGAATGCAGGCCTTTATAAACATAATTTCACATTTCTGTGATGTAAATGTATACATTTGTAAACCTTTTCTTTAATGAAATGACATATCATTCCATATTCATTTATTTTTTCCAGAGAGAATTTTTGCATAAAATATTCTCTTTTCCCACTCACTCAGGGTAATTATCAAGCATTATTTTAGAAGAGATAAAAAAGCGTGGAAACTCACTGAAAATATTACACAGGTCGTCAACGCAAGACAGTAGTGGAAGCAGTGGACAGAGATTTAAAGGAGGAGAAGATTGAAAGGAAATGGGCATACTTAATTTTTTTATTTGGAAAGTAAATGTTCCAAAGAAAAAAAAAATAACAGGACACAAAGAACGTGACGCTACATTTTAACAATTTACTTACTTTCATCTCCACCCATAATTATATTGTTATCAGCGCTACTAAAGACGTTATCCGGAAGTTTTCTTCCTTTGCTCCGGCTTCTCTTGCTTGCGGTCGCCGTTGCCTCGTCGCCCTTATTTCAGCTTCCTTTCCATACCGCTACTTCCACGTCCTCATTATCGAAAACGTTTCATCCGCCCGAGATATGCCTCTAATTAAATACCCTCACGGTTTTCTTATTACGTGTAGCTTGGGGTTCTTGGTGAATCGGGCTTTTAGATAAACCGATGCAGAGACGGCGGGCAAATTGAAAGACGAGGGATGTCGTCGACTTTTCACTCATCAGCCGGCAGTTACGTGGAATTTCGTTTAGCAGTTCATTGCTACGACTTAATAGATGTGTCGTCGAAATGAATTGCTGATCGTCTGGGTTCCAAATATGCCAATTATATGGATTCAAGCTATAATTCCGTATGCTTCCGTGCAATTTTGAAATTGTACGTAGAGTCGTTGACCTGAAGATTTGTTTTGATTGCGTAGGAATGGTGATTACACTTACATTGAATGACTTGTTATAAGGGAAGGTTGACGATTTTTAAATTTGACAATTTTTTGTACTATTATGTTGAATAGCAAAAAATTGGAACTACCCACAGATTTTAGAAAATGATAAACTGCATGCTGCTATAACAATCTGCAATTTCAGAAATACTTGGTTGGTACGCTTGAGGGTGACGTTTCTATTACTTATAGCGCATTCAATCAATAGGCAGTAAAATACGAAAGCATATTTTTTTATTTTCCATTTAGCAACAAAGAAAAAGGTTTGGAAACAAAACGAAATGTTTTCTTTTGTGCTGTATGTAGTGCTAAGGATAATACATTTATTCCAAAGTATTTCTGATCAGTTAATATCCTCCAAATGTCGGTAAGCTTTCAAAAAACTTTTCCACTACCGCGTTTAAACACTTTTTTCAAAATAAAACGCCCTTCTCTCAAATTTTCCTTTCTGGTGAGCAGTCATTTCCACCTAAATATAAGTGAAAGTATTTGCAAAAAATGGAAGCGGTTGTAAGATGATTCCATTTCAAGAGAAATTGTTATGAGATGAACAAATAATTCTCTTCAACGGCAAAATCCCAAAAAATCACACAAAGAAAAGGATACGTAGCGGAGATTCTCGTGTGGATCAATATTTTCTTGCAATTTCAAAATTTTAGCGATACGGAAAGTTACACATCTTTAAAAAATTATTAAGCTACATCTAATAGTAATGCAGAAGAAATGAAGGTCTAAAGTAATTGCAAAGCATTGTGTCAACAATTTACAAATCAAAAAAAAAGTGACGTTAACATATACCTATTACATATTGATTCAAAAAAGGTAGTAATATTATCAGAAAAAAAAAAAATTAACTAAAAAGCTTATATAATTACTAAAAGTTAAATATTAAGTCACAATACAACCAGAGGTAAAAAAAATGTATTTCTTAGCGACAAACTAGGAAACTACATCTTAAAGTAATCCTCAAATTCATAAGGTTCCAAATTAATTAGCAAATTAAAGGTTTCTTTCTTGAATAATTTCCAATTATTTATATTTTTAATTCGTTGGGGAAGTTTATTGAAAAACTTTATACTTGAATAGCAAGGACCTTTTTCAAATAAAGACATGTGTGCAACGGGTAATTACAATTTGTTTGAAATCTTGTTTATTGACAATGCCTGCCAGAAGAGTTCGTATTTTTTTTTATATTGAAATTAAAAATTAAGCACCCATAAATATACAGCGCAACAACTGTAAGTAACCTATTAGTTTTAAATTTCCCACGATACGATTCCCTCAAGGGAAGGCCAAAAATTATACGTAACACTTGTTTTTGAATTCGAAAAACTCTAATAATACCTGAAGTGTTGCCCCATAACAGGATAGCAAATTTCAGTCTTAATATAAAAACTCTATAGTATATAGTAATTAAACAAAATTTTTCACAATATTTACTTAGAATTCTTATGCAATAACTGAGTTGATTTAATTTTTTTACCAATATATCCAGATAGGAGCTCCAATTTAAGTTTTCATCCATAGTGAGACCCACAAAGGTAACTGACTTACTTAGAGATAAATTGTCATACATTTGAAACTGTCACAATTCTATATTAATTTTTTTGTATGAAATATTATAATTCTAGTCTTGGCTATGTTTAGTAATTGATCATTTTCAAAACTCCATTGTCTTATTCTATGCAATATTTGTTTGCTTGAGTTTTAATGTAATTAAATCTTTGATGTTATAAGTAAAGCATTATCGTCTGCATAATTAATATGCGTATGCAAAGTATTTATTAATATGTTGCACAGATCAATGATATAAATATTATATAATAGAGGACCTAATACGCTACCCTGTGGCAAACCTCTTTCAACTAATTTTGGAACGGACTTGACTATATTTCCATTTAAGTTTACTTTTACAAATTGCTTTCTACCCTTCAAGTATGATTCCATCCATTTCAAAGTTGCATCTTTTACACCATAGCTTTTTAATCTAAGTAATAACTTATCATGATTTATGCAATCATAAGCTCTAGAGAAGTCAAGGAGAATCCCTAGGGAATGCTACCATCCTCAAAAGCTTGATAAATTTGCGTCCAGGTAGTCAAAAAGGCGTTTCAATAGATCTACCCTTCATAAACCCATGCTGGTTTGCATAGAATAAATTGTTCTCATTGAAAAAAAAAACAATAATAAGAAAATTTACAATTTTTTCAAAGATTTTTGAGAAACAAGAGAGAATGCTGATTTGCGTCTGTATTAGTCTGATCAAGAAGGCTTTACTAGTACGAGAGTATCATTGTTTCAAAAGTGCAGGTAGTGACTTCATCATTACCAGGACAACTATTATTCTCAAAATTACTAACAATATTAATGATTTCCTCCTCATTAGTTAATTCTAAAGTTAAAGCTTCATTAACATTTACTAAACTGTGACTAAAAGGCACTTGTGCAATGTCTTTACATTACTTCCAATATTTACAAAATGTTCATTAACCGCATTGACAGCATCTACCGGGTTACCTTGTATGTTAAAAACATTTGCTCTCTTTTTCTTCAAACCTCCTACAATATTTGAGGTGACGTGCCAAATAGCTTGTTGAGTCACACAATACAGTGAGTTTCAAACAGTTGTCCATCTCTCATTTTACTTTTTCATAAAACATCATTGGAATTAGTAAAAAATGGTAGTATATGTAGACGATAATAAGCTTCTATATATGTTCCCTATGGAAGGTTTATATCTGCGCAAGTCGACAGAAGTCGCACAGTCTATGACATCTAAGAATCGTAGTTTTGATATTCTTTCTGTCATAAGGGGAGACATCAAATATACTCAATAAGAGTATCACTGTACAATTGCCTATGAGTGGCATGTAGTTATCGCCAAAGGGCTCTGAACAGCTGGTCAATAGCGATAATTATGTATGCATTTTTCTGCAGTTTAACTATAATTTCTTTGTAGTTTTGGAGATACTAAATAAAACGAAATTATAGTGTTGCCAACAGAGCGCTCCCACTAAGCTTCATTTAAATCGATGAGAAACATTGTCATTGTCTATACTAAATACGTTTTGAAAAATAGTGTGTGTGGTCTAGCCATTCAGAAAGCTTTTTAAAAAAGAATGATATCAATTTCAAGAAAATTGATTGTGTCCATATCTGTAAGTCTATAAGCATGTATTGTATATGCTGGCAGATTTACAGATAACCTCACCGAAGCTACGTTATGCATAGAATCTCACCATTAGACTGTCAAAAACAAACTATTATATTGTAAACCACACTTAGGTGGAATTCTATGCACATCTATACTACCTGAAAGGTTATCTGCAACGCCCTAAGCATCTAAACTGCATGTGCTTAGATCTGCACATAACCATATAAGGTGCTACAGATGTGCATAGAATCCCAACATAACTCTTGATAGAAAATATTTCAGCAGGTATTCTTACAATAACATGATTGTATTGAAATTTTATTTCGTAGAATGTAAGATGTTCTTATAGTAGCCGTCCATTAAGAGTTTTGCGACCACTAGTATTGCTTGTTAAATCTTTTATTGTCCACATAACGTTTATTTTGCCGCGTGTAGATGTCAAATTTGTACTGAACTATCGCCACAATCATTTACTATACTATAAATCGCTGGCGTAAGTAGACTTCAACGTTATCTGTTTAATCGGCATATCGTAAACCACTGTGAGAGGACATTCATTGAAATTAGTTTATTTACTGGCGGTTCTGGATATCCAGATGTAGGTTTGCATGTATATCAAGTACATATGGCACAAACGTATTTATGCCAATCGCACACTAGCACAATATACGTAAACACAAATGTATTATATATACAGGGTCGGAAAGTTATGATGTTGGTTTGGCGTACACTATGCTTTTTAAGTGGCCCCAAAAATAAAAATTAAGAGGATTGATGTCACGCGATCGAGGTGGCTAGGTTATTGGACCCCCTATCCATCTTCTGGGAAATCCATTATCTAGTTGTCGCCGCACTTCCCTCGAAAAATATGGTGGAGTACTATCTTGGATAAACGTCGTAGCCTTTCTAACATCAAGAGCAACATCTTCGAGCAGACCTGGTAAATTAGCGCGCAAAAATTGCACATAACTAGCCCTAGTTAATCGATTCTTCAGGATGAAAGGGCTAACAATGAGTTTGGCGAGTAACATGAGGATTTTTCACGGCCCAATAATACATGTTATGGACATTGTGAATACCGTTACGTGTGCAAAATGCCTCATCCATAACTAAAACATTATTGGTACTGTGTTTGGGTTCAACTTCATGCTGATGTAACAACCACTCGCAAAATTATACTCGAAGGGGGATGATAAATTGTGGATTGTGATACCCCATGTTGATCGGCAAGCATCCTAGTGCTTATGCGAGGTTGCTCTTCGACGAGATTCAAAACCTCCTGCTCGAGATTAAAAATTTGTACAACAGTTAGACCAACTGCTCCTCCATGTTGCTCAGGCCTCGGTCGAATACTTTACCAGGAGTAAGGCTTTCCGTGGTTTCCCTTATTCTCAGCAAATGCTGCTGGGAGACGTTCTTCTGCATCCTGTTCTTCCTAAGCAAAGTATCATTTCTTCTAAATTTCTGATTGATTTTCGATAATAATATATATAAGGCTGTTGCCGCAAGGGGTAATGTTCAGCATAATATTCACTAGCCCTTGTACAACTTTTTCCAGCATATCGCACTTTTCCAAATGAGAAAACATCATAACGAATAAAATTAACAATTAACACGTAACAATTAAAAAAATATAAACAATTAATAATACTGACAAATAAATGAACCAACAAAACTAATTCACCAATGAAGCTCGAAAAAATCAAGATTAATTATTATACTTCTATTGACAGTTCTATAAGTTATACTATTTGTTTCTATTTATCACGAAGGAGGCCTACTAAACTTTTTTCTAGATACAAATACATCGTTGATATAAATTAAAACTTTTCATAACTTCCTTATTTTTCAGTTAATGTATACGTAATTTAAACTTTTATATTGCAAATGATATTATCTTTCAAATTTTTGAAAAATATACAGGGTGGTCCATTACAAAAAACATTACTTTTACAGTCATTTAGCAAACGCGCAAGTCAATTGTTTTTCTATTGAATGCACTGCTGTGGTTAGACAACCCAATTTGCTAGTTATTGGTTGTGTTCCTTGCTAAATCAGCTGCTGTTTAATTTACCGAGAATTTTTCACAATTTTAATTTTGTTTGTATAAATTTAGTTAAAGAGTTTATTGAATCATTTTAAATTTATTTAGTGTTAAGTTTCTTTAATTAATACATTCATTCGAATGTCTATTGTTTGCTAGTGTAGATTTAATGCGGATTCTATTGAATATTGGCGTATTGTTTATACGACTGCGTTGTACGATTTTGAGAGGGGGATTTTTGTAAGAAAAACAGTTGTAGAATTTTGTGGACTTCCTTGTTCGACTATTGACGTGAGTAGACGTATTTTTGTATATCTTTGTTGCCATTTTGCATTTCATTATGTTATTGTAAATTTCGCTTTAATTGTCTTTTATATAGCCAATCAAGGAATTCTTATTATAATAATTGTTAATATATTGAAGTGTGCACATTATAGATATAAGATCAATCACCTCAGTTGGGTGAGTAGAAGCTTTGTTCTCGCATTTAGTTTTTCAATTTTGTAAATTTCTAGTAATTGCCCACGCTTAGTTTATTTTAATTTGATACCACGTGGATAGAAATTGTAAGATTTTAGATAATCTTCCTGAACAAACAAATCTTGTGCTTTGCATAGGAAATAGCATTGTCCTGTTTCAATTTAGAGTCAAGTGCAGTTTTTATTTTAGGCCAGAACCTTCAGTTCACGATTTTTTTCCGCACAAGTTGTAATTTAACCCTTTTTGAAAAATAAATTTGATTGTTAATTGACGTCGTTGGGTTAAAAATTCTGTTCTTTTATTTTTATTTTAAGCCTTTTCAATTTTCCGGTAATTAAGAAAGTCAGATTTCATTCCACTCACAATTTACTTTTCGTGGTTAGATTCAATGTTAATTCCGCGAGGGTAACTTTGAGGTTATTGTGTCTTTTGCGTTCTTTAAATTTTATCCTTGAGCTAGCTAATTTTATTTTCTTTTTCATTTTAAAAATTCAGTTTTGCATTTTTCATTTTCATTTAATTCTATCTGTACACAGCAGTACGTTAATCAACATGAAAAATACTACTAGTTTACTAATTTAACCAAGATCGTAGCATCAATAGTAACGGAGATAGTATAGTATAGTATATATAGAGATATTGACCACTTAAGTTGGATCAACCTGTATATATATTCAACATACATATTTACACTTTCGGATGTAGAATTAAAAACTACATATAGAAACATCAAAGTATTTTAAATAGTTTATTGCATTAATTACAGCAAAAAAAAAATCGATAGCGTGAAAACAAGTTTGCTTTGGAAACAAGTTGTCGGTTTGTTGTCATAGGTTGCTCACATCACCACCTTTTCGTTTTGGTGGTTATTTAGACGTTTGAAAATTACAGTAAATCTTACAGAATCACAGCGAATTGATATTTTGATGACCGTAAACGTTCCTTAGGAGAAGTTCTCACATTCTTTAATATGATTTATCCTGATCGCCAAATAAATAAGAGTACAGTGTATCGAACAATTCATAAATACGAAGCATTTCGTCAACTAAAAGATTTACGTTGAACTGCACGTCTAAGGACAGCAACTGAGGAAGGCACCAGTTTGAAATTTTTACTTACAGTTCAAGGAAATCTTCACGTGCCTACGACGGAATTGGGACAAATCCAGAAGTTTTCCAAAATCATATCCGTTAGCAAAATTGAAACCCTGGCATCTTGCTCAAGAGTTAAAAGAAGAAGGAAGATAATCCTGAGCGCAGACTACATTTTAGTGAAATAATGACAGAATTTATCAGAGAATAGGCTAATTTTGTGAATCAAATAATCTTTTCTGATGTTTGTCTCAATGATACGGTCAACAGATATAATTGTCGCTACTGGACAAACGAAAACCTTCGTTGGATAGAAGTCCATACGCGGCATCTTCAAAAAATGCATGTATGGCTGCTATATTTGGAAACCTTATAACAGGTCCGTTCTTCATAAGAGCTAATTTAAATGGTAGGCCAGAAACAGCTTCCCCTGTTTTTGCCTTTGCATCAATATTTTGAATAGAAGTTTTGAGGTAGGGGCGTTGATTGGATTTATTAAGATTTAATATTTTTTTTGATAATCGTTTAAATTTAACGTGTTGCTAGATATAACAAACTTACCATCATTTTCAAATGAATTGCTGTGGAAAATTGTTTTGATATTAATAATATGTAAATTATTTCTAATCAATGATAAAAAGATTTACCAAGTTTTTGTTTTATCTTTTTTTTAATTAAAATACAAGAAATAAAGAAAATGTCACTATTACCTATTTAAATAAGTAATACAGTTATATATTTTATCCTGTTACAGTGCTTAAAACGTATTCAAAATATAAATTATTTCAGCAATTCTTACTTTTCAATGAAAGCCTGAACGGAGATATTTGAGTGCTACATAAATATAAGTAAACAGCTACATCTAAGACGCCGCCAATGCTTAGAATATTGCGAAAATACAGCTGCGTTGTGGTTCGTGTCGAACAAATAAGTTATGTAAATATGCCTCATCGCTGTGCATTGAAATATTCCACGTGATTTACGGGCGCATGTAGTTTTTATACATGGGTGTGTTTTTCTTACTCGGCCAAAACGACTAGAGGATTTATACGGGCAATTGGGTAACTTTCTATCGACACCCGTATGTGCGTGTGTTCGCTCGGAACGCAGATCTCCTTGCTGTGATAATAATACAGTGTCATTTCAAACTCCACCATGGGGAAACCTCAGTTTTTATGCAATGTTGATTGAGCTATCCCAAGTTACTAATATAAAATAATAATCCAGAAAAGCATACTGGGGCTGAGTGTTACATGTTATCCCACAGAAATGCTGTACGAGCTGTTTAATAGAAATGACGATTAGGTAATTTACTATAAAATGATCATATAAATACACCAATACTAACACCATTTAAATATTACCAAGAATACAATTAACTGTTGTTGAAACTTCAGCATCTGTTATATGTTCCAAAACAGATGAAATTAAATGGGGTATCTCACAAAAAAAAAACATTATTAAAAATAACAATAAAAAAGACATATTATTTGCAGTACATATATTTAGATGTGCTTATGAGTAATTTAACGGTTTTTACTTAACAAAATCAAAGGTTTGGATAAAAAGAAAACTGTTCGTTTTGAAACAACATTTTGAATTGATTATTTTAGCACCGCAAACCTTTGTTATTTCAGGAATCTGTGGGTTCCTATTTGCAAGTAAAGTTCGAGTGTAAATAATATATTTCGATCTTTGGTCGAAAATGGAATACCACGAATTCCTGAAACAATTTTCCCGAATTAATAAAGTAGTTTTACGTGTCTATATAACCGCGCTATTGACTTTCTTATGTTAGATCTTTCTACTTATATGTATATATTTACACAATTTAAACAAACTAACAGCACAAAGTAATATATAACCTTTCTCTTCCCCTTTGAATTGTGTCTGCTATTCTTCAAGGAAATATCTTTGGTCCTTTATTATTACGAGCTTTATCCACTCTCCTCTTTCTATTTCTTTAGCGCTTTAAATACATTAAACATGGCTGTAATAAATAAACTTTTCGTATAAACGAAGTAAAAGTATCCTTTAATCACTACCTACGTAGGATAGAAGCATAGAACGATGGACTAAATCTTCTGAGAAGGCACGTCGAATAAAAACGGTTATTTCATTACTTTAATGACTTCGTCTTTGCCTTGAAAGGTCGACTTAATATGCATTATAGAGGAGATTGATGCCCGTGTTAGCTGAGCTTAACGTATTTAATTCCGTAGACGGTATATTGTCGTAAAATTGATTAGTATATGCAAACTATATATGTATATTAGGTACACGGTTCATAGGGAAGGCAATGTTCTACGAGAACTTTGACCTAAATATCTGAATATTCTTGAAAAAGCGTATTATATATCGTAGCAGTATAGTACAAAGTTAATATTGTCGGTAATGGCTTGGAGTTTCAGCATTTACTTTGAGCTCTATCCGTGAGTACCAACGGAATTACTTGCATTGTTTGTGCTTTTAAGGAACCTAATATAGGCGAAGAAAAATGTAGTAGATATAGAACGGCGTTCTCTATAAACACTCCGATGTGTGAGGAGCTCCATTTAGGAGTAATGAGTATTTACTAATGAGATTCATCATCTTCATTATAAAATTATTAAGAAATTTTTCACCAGATACCCTTAAGATGCTTTCAGTTCTATATGTATTTCAAAATGCCTAAACTGTTAGGTAAGGGATGCCAGATCCAGGGTGGTTTCATCTTCATGCATGAAAGGGGGGAATAGAGTAGGTACGTCATAATTAGATACTATTTTAATTTGAATAAGTATAAATCCCTAATAAGAAATGTGCCAATGCAAAGGTATTAGGGATTCATGCAAAGCTAAAAGAAGAACTCTAGTGTGCTAACAGACACATAAAATGTCCATTATTTTATGTGTTTATTAGTACACTAGAGTTCTTCTTTTAGCTTTGCATAAATCCCTAAGGCCTTTGCATTGGTACAGCGGTTTGAATAAAAGATTACTACGATTATTATCGCCGATGCCTATTCAAAGGATATTTAAGAAGCTTGTGCATATATTCTCGAGATCCCCGTTGATCCTGTTGTTTGAAACGAATTATATTCTAAGCCAGAACTTTGACGTTAAGATTTAATATATTACCAGCTTTGCGGTGTAAATACAACAACTGATACCATATAAATGCATAAATTTGTTTTAAACTTCTCCATTTCGTGACACGTTTGTCGTAAATTCTCTTTAGTGTGTATGTTTGAAAAATAGTGCATGACAACGTATTTTCACAATGTATTACCCACCAGTTGCAAGCAGCAAGGCGTTCGCGTCCAAAAATAGTCTATAATAATGTTGTGGCGTTTCAAACAAAGTCGGAGAAAACATAAGAGGGTCTGTGCGATGGCTTATAGTGGCTCATAAGTGAAATATTTTGTTTTGCTTAAGGTTATTATAGGCAGACAAAGCACATACCAAAAATTAAATTAAAATAGCCGCAATTTTGAATAAATCTTACAATTAGTGAAGTATTTAGAATAATATGTTACAACACGAAATATGGGGAAAAGATTTAAATATCTAAACTAGGTTTTAACCCCCTCACAAAAAGAAAAAAGAAATCATTATCGCATTCTTTAAACTTTAATTTTTTCGAGCATATTAGTTGTTCCTCCAAAACTATATCCCATAAATTTTCGTTTCAGATTATTTATTGGAATTAAATTATAGATGATAAAAATAATAGCTATTGTCAAGATTCTAATAATTATTGATCAAACATGTAGATGGCAGCACGTGGTACCCACAACAAGTTACTTTAAGCTGTCATATATAATTGACAAAAAATATTTGAAACTTATGGCACTCACCCCCACGGTTTGATCATATCGCCTTACCAGAGATGAAAGGATGCAGAACTTCAAGTGCACACCGTAATTGACATATAGGTTCACGCTTGAAACTCATGCATAGCCACTCCATGATCATAGTTTAACTACAACGACCACCCTCGAAACTGGGCAACTCTTATTTAATGTATTAGAAGATCATAGTTTTCTTTCATTGAGAGAGCAAATCTCAATTTCTTCCAAAATTGATAAATTTCTGGTACAATCTCACTTTTTTGAGTGAAGTGATATTTTCTTATTCAATTAATATTACAAAACAAGTAAGTTTAAATTTTGTGTAAGAAATATTGCCTTACTGCAAAATTGATTATTTTTTGGTTCTAGTACCTGATATAGTAGTAAAAGGAACATTTTTTGCAATTCCTAAACAGGTAATTAACCTATTTATGATTGGTGCATCGGTCAAAATTAACGGTAATTAACGAAAGCAAAACTGTGAAAGAATTGTTCATCAGAACTTATACTAATACTTTTTTTTTAATTAAGGTTTGATACTTGCATTGGCAAATAATGTAAAATATCTAAGCGTCTTATTTGACTTGTCAAAACATGTGAAAGAAATAAATCTCGGAGAATATCTTAAAAACAACATAATGCAAAATCAACGAATCAGACTGGGCACATGTTGATTCATGTACATGTCTAACCATAACCTATAAAACTGTAGGGGCGGAAAGTCTAGCAAGTCAGAGCAGCAGCAAACCTTGCATCCATTTTACTCTAATGCTACCACCTTTGTTCGCTATTGCTGAAAGCGAGGAAGGATTGGAAATGATGTCATTATTATCATTCACGGTATATCGTTAGCTTCATAATATGTCTTCAAGGAGTTAATTAATTATGTGAATGAAGCGCTTGTGCGTGACATTGCCTTCTTTACTATTTGGGGAAAGAACACTTTGTCGCTAGTGGATCAATCGCCACATATTCGCGTCTGTATGGAAAAAGAACTACTGGAACCGATCACATCCGCTAGCATGTTGGGAATGCCATCGGACATGATGTATACTCGATGTATGATCACTGCCCATATTCGATACAAACAGCAACGGAGGTTTAATAAAGAGACGCTAACGCAGTCAGACACCTGCTGACTCACGGACAGTTCAAAAGCAGATCTGGTATGGATCCAGGAATATTTTGTCGCAATCTAAGGTGGGAAAAATTTCCGTCTCTTGGGACATTTCAGGTAGAAATCTAACATTAAACCTAAGTTAATCACAATTTCAGAGACATTGGGGTGAATTCATCTCACGCGTTTAGGAAAACGAGCGAAGAGATACTCTCACACGAAGGAGTTCTGCGGTACAGGGGCCAGAAGTGTCAACACCATGCACTCACGACACCAAGGTAATAAATCAATCTCTGGGTAAATCAGAGCAATTTTTCTGTTTTGGTACATGTGAAAGAGTGCATTTTAGTCAGTTAAGCTCAAGCTAAGCAACTATTGGAATTTGAGCATAAAAGTATCAAAAGAATTCTCCCTGCAGACTAAGATCCACTTCACATTAGACTAAGCCTTACTTGCTTTGGTTAACTAGGAGTGTGATATACTCATAGAAAACTTTCTACAAGTATATGAGCAAACTATCAAGGGATTAGGGTCGCTTTTGTCTGCGTCTAAACAAGGAACTAAAACGATTTGGAAAATTATATTAAGTGAAGTTCCTACTGTTGTCTTACGACGATTTTTTATTTTCACTGGTGGATAGAAAGGACTTTTCATAACACCAGGGTGGAGGAGTGGGTGATTTTTTGATTAAGTTGATTTTCTTAAAACTAGAGCGAAGAAGGGAGGGGGATGAAATGTTTTCTTCTTTTTATTTTATTTTCTTAAATTACTGATTAAAATATATTTTCTTCTAGAACGCAAATTTGTTAGGTAGGACTAAAAATGGTTAAACGATGAATTACTTTTTTGAGTACTAGGATAGGGGTGGGAATGACTTTTTAATGTCTTAAATTACCTTTTAACAACACCAAGAAAGGCGAAAGGGTTAAAAATGTTTTAAATAATGAACATCGTCAAGGTGGGTATTTTTTACGCTCTCTACCATCACTATGTCCAAACAGGTGTCGCTTTCTCTTTGATGTGATAAAAAAAAATATTCCAAATAACTTAAGAAAAAATCACTCTCACCCATTTTATTAAAAAAAAAATATTACCTAAGCATTTTTAAAAATATATTAAGAATAAAATATCATTTAATCCCTTAAGAATGTCATCGTTCTCCAACACCTAAAACAGATATTTTTTTTTGAATCGACATACAGTGGGACAAAATTAGAATTTACCTGATCAAAACTGCAAAATTTTTATAAATTATGGGGTAAAATGCAAAATTAGGTAATAAAAAATCTGTGTTGAATTCACTAACGTCAGACCACTTTCACACGGTTTTCAATTTGTTAAAAAGAATGTTCGGAGCTTCCGTTATACCAGGAAGGTACGAAATGGAATGTCTTAACCATTACCAACCAAGCTTATGTCTCTTTTATTCTGTCCGATATACAATCTAAACACTACCCTAACAGCCAGAAATATTACATAGATATTTTTAAAAATATATTTTATAAATATTTTTCGTGAGAGGTTTTTGAACATATTTTTCATATTTTTTTCTAAATATAGATAAAAATTCAATAAAATATTTATCCATATTTTAAAATTAATGTAAGCGCTATTTTTTTCTAAAATATTGTAAAATATTTATATGAAAATGAGATTTTTTATGTAATCTATTTAATTTGTCAAATGAACTAAATTGTTCTTGGCTATTTAGAATGTATAACGTCGATAACGAAAAGTTGAAACATACATAGAGTTGTCTAAAAGGCAAGAACTTGTTTTTTCACACTCACCATACAAGTTAATAATCAATAATTCTGGCATCTTTTAAGGTATACTGAAAGTTTATCAAATTAATCACTATTTTTTAATTGAAGTGTTCTAAATAAAAACAAACGTATTATTATCATTTATTTGAATAATAAGCCAATAAAATAAAAAATACTCATTTTAAGTCTAGCTTGGCGGTGTCAGGTACAGCCCTATGGCTTTTTTCATATCTTCGGTAGTGGCGCTCCATGCGTTTCTTGTGGCCTCTAAAACAATGCCAATTGTATTAGATCATACCATGAATAAAACATTGTACAAAATTATCAACACCTACTAATACATTTGCAGCATTTACAATAATTGGAGTGGTAGCTACATTCTAATACTTACGATACTTATATTTACTTTATTTCATAATATTTGAAAACATTCTACGTACAAACAATAAAACAATACAACGTATTCTAACCTCTATTTGAGGCAATGACGCTTATCTACCGAGATGAATCTCTTAAGCAAATCAACTAGCAATTTATCTGGTAGATGCAGTACATATACGATGCATAAATTCTACAATATATTATTAAACGATTTCTGTACATAGCGATATTGAGCATTCCAATTATCTTATAAATGCCATGACATGTTCAAAGTTTTGCTTACCTCGTAGTCACCACAAGAACTAAAACACACCCCGCAACAATTAATTACACAGCTAACCCTAATCTGCCCTAATCGTATACTATTATAAACTATAACATGTAACGGACAAACGAATGAAAACGTTGATGATACGACGTGCGCGTATGCATTCTATGTACCTAATCCATAGACGCATAAACAATACTGACAATACCAATTCATATAACACCGGCACCGTAATGAATAGAGGTGTTGTGTTGACGTTCGCAACTTACAAATATTACAATAATATAATACAAAACGCAGATATATTAATAGAAAAGTTACAGCCTCAACTTAGATACTAATTAATCATATTAGATATATATTATCTAATTTAATCTTTAAACTATCATTTTAAATAGGTACATACCTACTTAATATGTATGCATATTTTACACATTTTATATTATTCGTCCTACGCACTAAATGTAACAAAGCAAAATTCAATCTTTTTTATATGAAATAAATATTTACAGAAATACAAAGCAAAATATTCTTGCAGAGTTATAAAAAATATATTCAGAAAACATTGCAATAAAATATTATTAATGCTACATAACATATATATTTTTAAATGTTTTCCTAATAAATATTTTTCTATAATATATTATATGCATAATATTATATATAAACTAATATTCAAGAAAGATTTAATATTTTTTAAATATTTATAAAATATGAAATAAATATGGTTGGTCACTGGGGTAATATTAAAAATTCCCGTAATAACACCATTCACGCGTATTCGAAAAAAAAATGTTAGGTATTTTAGTTAATGATACAAAGTGCTTCGGAGTGGTTCAAAGTATTTAAGAAAAGTATGCCAACAGATAATAGTTTTTATGACAAATTTTGTAAAAGTAATGTTTTAATTATCACGGAATTCATTCAGAAACTTTATTTATGCATAAGTGAATTCATTTTCACAAACAATGTGACGAAACAATCATATAGACCTTAGGCTTTGGATCTTTAATTCCTTAACTTTCCAGATGTTGGATCATGAAAGGCACTGGTTTTGCTGAGAGCGGGAAATTAAATTTATTGAATTTTGATCAGTCAGATTGCATTAATTGACCCGCTGTGCAACTCAAATTAGTAGGCTACTTCACTGTCCAGTCAGGTATATGATCCGTAAAAATATTGACTGTTTCTTGGAGGATTTGAAAAAGATTTCATTTAACGAGGTTCTATGCTACCTTAGGCAGGATCCAAACTTCTTGGATGGACTGTGGAACAACACCAGTTTGACAGTAGATCTCAGGGGCCGCATTGGAGGAGACTTTGCTTTGTGACTTATAAATACCAATTGAAGCATTCCTTTGTTTCAACAAAAAATATTCATTTGACTTTATTGTAAATTACCGTTTGTTTGAGGTAAAGAATTTAAATTGAAGAAATCCTTTCATCAGCAAATGCTGCGTTCTGTAAATGATTAAGGTACATTATTAGATGAAAAAAGACGCGATGTTGCCGTCTATAACAGTTATCAAACCCATAATTCACCCTTAAATTAACTTAAGTAATAAACCCTGTCCCGGCCATATAATTATTGAGTCATACACTACCCAACCGGCGGATTAAATGAGTAAAAACCATTAAAGACCGGCGGGTTAGTCCCGATTATTCCATTTATAGAGCTAATTAAATCGCTAACCGCCGTCATTACACCCTCCCACCTTCCAATAAAAATAAATAATAACACACGTAAATTTCGAATTAGCCGGCACGAACTAGCGCCATCTGTTTCGGCGAGGCAGATTTCGCCGTATAACGATTGATCATAAATCAAACGGGATTCTTCCTCGAATTACGCCGTATCCCCGGCACACAGATCGACACATACGCACGCAAACACTGTCGTCGCGTATTCAGGTGAATATAAAACAGTTAAAAAAAAAAAGAAAAATGGGGGAAAGCTTTACTGATCGACCGCGCAGTAAAGAATATGTGTTAATGCAAGCATTGACAGGTATAGAAATAATGATAAATCTTTCGGTAGCAAGAACAATCATACTTACCACTATAAATTATACTGTTTCTTAAAGCCAACGGTCAAATTTAGGAATAATAATAAATAGATAGTGAAGAGCAAAAAGACTTTTTTTCGAAACAAGTCACACATTGTAAAAAGTACTTTACCTTGGTTGCAAACTTTTTAATACCTGATAATATCAAAAAAAATCAAGCAATTACATCACCTCAAAGAGGCTGTCAAAAATGTATTGTATTCGATTAATTGTTACTGTCTAGATGATTTTTATTGCTTTAACAAGGAATTGTGAATTTCAATATCTACTTATTGTTAGTGCTAATACTTTGTATGAATTGGTTTTTTTATTGACGTTTTTCTGATTGTCTTTGCTTGAAAATAAAGATGTATTATCATTATTATTATTATCTATCTAAAGTTTAAACGTAATTTTAAACTGTCATGTTGTAAATGTGCACACACCAGTTACCTATATAATAGGGGTGTATATCGACACTGTAAAAAAATAATTTACAATTGGGCAACAACTTGCTGTCGCATCACTTTTTTAATTTGCTAATACGGTTAATACAACCAAGTGGATATCTATACCCTTTGGGGACTGTATTCGGCTCTCTAGATCTGGAAATTCCCAGCATACGGCGGCACAATACAGTTGATAATACGCAATCTAATACAATTGTAAGACTGCTCTCAGGAGATTTATTTCTTGGCACAATATTTAGTATTCTGCTCCGGCAGCAAATGTTGGTCAATGTAATCAGTAATCACGGGGCTAACATTAGCTCGCTACGCAATGCACTCTGAATAATATAGGTAAAACTATGTTGTAGCCAACGCCTAACGGTGGATCCTTATATAACCACTCTCCAACCGAACGGCATGTACAGTCGCTTTGGACGCTGGCCGACGACTTCTTTTGTTCGCTTGCGTACCTACGCTCTCCCACGTGCTTCCTTCGGCTGTCCGCTAATCAATTGATTTTATACAAGTCTATTATATACTGTTACGCTACACAGTAGCATACAGCCCGGATTATAAAAATAAATTTTAAAAGAAATACATTGATTGAATTAGAAAAAATCAAGTTTTATATATACCAGTGTCATCTATTTTTTATAATTTTGATTTAGAAGTTTCTGTCTCACCAGCCAGATGGCATGCAGGGCGAGAAATTTCCGATCGAGGGCGGTGACATAAAAAAAATATTGAATAGCTCGTTAACTCTCTTATATATAACTCAGTAGCATAGAGATGTGGTAGGATGATGTTGTCAATTGTCCTCTCCCTCAAATTCAATGTTTAAGACCAGTTTAAATGATGTCTTAGGCATGATAATGTCGTGCCTTAATCGTATTCAAACTATTAAGTAAAATTAAAACATTTAATAGTGGATAAAAGTGATTTTATTTAATTAAAAAAATTAAAATGTGACTTGTTAATATCAGACATAAATCTATGGATAATATCTCAGGTAAATCCGTGAGTCCGTTTAATTAATAACACTAAAGTTTCATTAAGTAATTCCACCTTTTGCAATTCAAATTCATAGTTTCGTACTTAAATACGTTTGAAATAAATTTTAAAAATCCCGCGTTTTCTGACCATTCAAATGGAGTTATGTTAGATTTGAATAGACGTGTGAAACAGAGTAGCCTTGATGGTAAATCACTGGATATTGGTTCGTAACGTAAAAACATAACAAATACTTATAAACCTAATTACACAAATTTCCCCAAAGTAACTGGAGACCGCTTAGCTATGTTACAAACGATTTTCTAACCTCAATTTAGCAGATACGGATTAAAATAAAATTCCTTATAAGTACAATTCAATTTAGATTAGAATTGAAATAATACGTTTATTTTTAGGTAGATTGAAATTTGGGATAAAATTGGATTTTATCGAAAAAACCGTTAAATTTTAAGAGAACAAACAGAAATATGTCTGCCTCGAACAAGGTTCGGTTAGTGAATCGTTCGAATTGAAAATGTTTTTAACTGACTTGAAAGCGATTGTCTCCAAGCAAGGAGTCCAACTGTCTTTTGTGAAAATCCGTTAATGTAACCGAAATGAAGACCCTCCATTGTTTTACAAATGAGAATGGCCATGTGATCGACAGGATTGTCAGATCTTCAACGATGTGAAAATAAATAAAATTACAAAATCTGGAATCACCTTACACTTTTATATAACAAAGGTATGAGTCTCTGAATTATGAGAAAAATACATTTGAAAATTTTTAAACGCTTATTACTATAAAAAATTAACAATCTTAAAAAATTCATTATTGCACCTAAAAGGTAGGCAACCATTTATGCACATAGAATTGTTACAGAACTCAATTTCCAGCAATTTTACCCTGTCTTTCAATTGACATATCAAAGCAATTGGACTGCCAATGCATATAACAATATTATTAAACAAAAATTTAAAGACATAAATACTCTGTAAAAGAAATTACAACTGTTCACTTGAATTAAAGGTGGATCCCAAATTTGATCTGTCAAAATCTATTGTAATGATATACTATACAAATTCTAATATTCATTTTCGATGTGTAGGTGTATCACTGCTGATCATCTTGCTTCCTGAAGGGAAAATTCTAAAGGAAAATGCCTTGAAGGACCTGCCAAATGCAGATATTACCTACATCACCTGGACATCGTCTAGCTGTCTGCTGCTACATATTATATCCTTTTCTTATTATATCTAATAAGTTTTAAAATATAACTAAGTAAAATAGTAACATTCCCTTTTTTAAATAATAGTAGAATACCAAGTAATCTCTCCATAACAATACATATAATCAATGTGCTTGGCAAATGCTGGAAGATAGAGAAAATCGTTCCATTGGCGCATTTAATAGATAGATAGAAGGCGTTTACGAAAATTGGATTATAAGGTACCTACCGACTTTCTATCCTGTTCTAGCACATTGTAAATGCTATGATTTCCTTTCATTTTCGGTACATCGCTATATATCCGATCCAATTTTCGTAAACCCCTAGATAGCTAGATAGATCATATTGCAGTTGTACCAGTGGTGTTGCATGATAAGTAACAATAACAATTAAAATGGCAGATAATAATAGGTAATTAATAATAATAACAATAATGATGATGATTATAATAATGCTAATGATAATAGTAATAACGAATAATTAATGAAGTGATAAATAATTAATGAAACGATAATTATTACAAACATACACATAAAACAATGACATTTCTATATAACAACTGATACCTGACCGATTTACAGTAGCTTCGCGATTATGTGAACTAATCACATTTCACATATTTCAGCGTTTTACATAAAGTAGTCTTTATATAGTGGCGAGGCTACTGCATTATATTTTTTTATTAACAATTATAGGGAAATTTTTAAGTTAGAGTAGGAACATTTCAATTGTTATGGAATCCACGTAGTACTCTAGAAAGGTTAACTCCGTAGTACCTTTAATTAGATGAAGCATAGGGGTGGGATGATTTGCAATTACTTAGGTTCTTCATAAATAAAGTGTTCGCTAATCAGACACATTGCGCTGTCTTTGTGACCGCGGCAAACGTCTTTATTGGTCTCTTCCTTCCTTGACGCCGCTAACGTCACATCAAACACACACACACACACATCGGTTAAATAGAACTACAAATACGTTACATTCTACATGTTTTATATGTTTGACATAAATAGAATGCAATCGAATATCTTTTATTAAGGAAGTAAATGGTAAATTAAATTTAAAGTAAAATGCATCCCATTACAAGGTCAAGATAAGCGTACTTTAGCAGTAGCACTTGTAAGTATTGTTTTGAGGAGGATTAGCGTTGCATGTGTAGATAATAGATTCTTTCTTAATTCATTCAGTTTTGGGTTGAAAATTGTCCCGAATTAATAAATGAGTGTAGCCCAGAGTGTTCCGATATTATTATTATTATTATTATTATTATTATGCATCTATTATTATACTAAAGCCCAGAGTGTGAGTCTAGTAGTAATAATAATAATAATAATTTATTGTCATAGGTTGTAAACAACATAGACATTGTCAGTAAATAACAGAATTCACATACGATACCATACATTTTAGGGAGAAGGAGGAAATAATGAACGACATCAAGTAACTTCTATGAAATCGAAATCGAACTGCACCTACAGTTTTAATTGTTGCGGTCTATAAATTCCTCAATAGTATAAAAACAATGCTCATAGATAAATGATTTTAACATTTTTTTAAATGCATTTAGAGAACCGGCTGATCTTATACCTTCAGGTAGTGCATTAAAACAAATTACACACTTATAGTATGGGCTACGTTCATATAGTGATGTTTTATGAGCTGGTACACTTAGTTGATTTCTTGAACGTGTTGTCATAAAATTATAAATATCCTTACTTTTAACAAATTGGCTTTCGTGACGTTTGTAAAAGAGTAAAAGCTCATACAAGTACAGTGACCCCAGAAGCATGATTTTTAATTGTTTAAATAATGGTCGACATAAATCTCTAGTTAATGCCCCCACTATGCATCTTATTAGGCGCTTTTGATGGATAAGCAATCTGTTTGCCCAAGGCGCCGACCCCCAGAAAACAATTGCATATCGTAATCGCGATTCAGCATATGAAAAGTAAAACACACGCAAAGCGCCCACACCAACAGCGGTCTTCAAGTTTCTGAGGTCATAGTATGCCACACAAAGTTTTTTTTTTTCTATTGTGTAACAATGTTCTTCAAATTTTAGACGACAGTAAATTTCCAATCCCAAAAACATAGCTGACCTGCTCTCAGCGATCGACTTGCCATCACATCGAACGTAAAGACTGCTAATAGCATCAACACCAGCGCGAAACTTTAATAATTTTGTTTTTCCAGAGTTTAGTAAAAGTCGGTTACCTTCACACCAGGAGCGTATATCTGAAATAGTTTTTGTCGTACTGATAGCAACGACATCAGCGATACAACAACTGGTATCATCAGCATATTGACTAAAAGGACATGCAGGTAATGACAAACACAAGTCGTTTAGATATAAAGAAACCATAATAAATGAATACAAAATACTAAAAAAAAAATATCTTAGCAATAAACTCCAGACTACATCAAATAAATCCAAGGCTGTTTGGAATATTGTGAACACCGCTCGAAATAAAGTAAGTGCACAAACCAATAATTTCGAACTACTTATTAATGACATTCTGACATCTGACAAGTCGGAGATATCACATGCATTCGCAAATTATTTTTTTTATATTTTTTTTCATCCGCAGCGTTGGAGCTTGTAAAAGATGTTCACGGCGATTTTAAGCAAATTAAGACTTACCCCATTCTCTGCGATAGTACTTTTTGCTTCTTTCCTGTATGTACTCAAGATATCATTCGTGCAGTATCCTTATTAAAAAACCAAAAATCTAGTGGCGTAGATGGAATTAGTAATTTTTTACTGAAATATATTATTTCTGATATAGGTGAAAGTTTGACGTATATTATAAATAAATCTTTTGAAACTGGTAGGTTTCCATCTAGGTTGAAAATTGCGTCAGTTATACCTCTTCATAAAAAGGTGATCCCACTAAAATGGAGAATTTTAGACCGATTTCACTACTTAGCTCCTTCTCCAAAGTAATAGAGAGAATTGCACATGATCAAATTACAAATTTTTTAGAACTACATGATATTCTTCATAACAGCCAACATGGCTTTACTAAGCGAAAGTTCACCGAGACCGCCTTGTTTGATAGTATGGAGCACATCTATAGAGAATTAGATGCAAATAATTATGTGGCCGGTGTATTTTTTGATGTATCACGTGCCTTTGACTCTGTTGATATTGATTTATTAAAGAACAAATTGTATGCAATCGGCTTCCGCGGCATTTCGTTGAGTTGGGTAATATCGTTTCTGACGGATCGGCGTATGGTTGTTACTATGAGTGGGTCAATGTCTAGCGAATATAATGTACCTCTCGGTGTAGTACAGGGATCGGTTTTGGGTCCCCTTTTGTTTTTACTAACTATCAATGACTTGCCGTGTCATTTTCGGAGCGGTTATCCGGTAATTTTTGCAGACGACACATCTGTGATTGTATCGGGTCAAAGCGGGATAGAACTTGAACAACGCATGACGGATTCTATGGAAGACATGAGGCAGTGGTGTGTGACAAATAGATTTGTTTTAAATAACGATAAAACCTCCTTTGTTTACTTCTATAAGAGGAAGCCTCTGCCGAATTTTGGAACCATTTTATTATGCGTGATGACGTGAGGCTGTTTGGTGTTCAGGTTGATGGTAGATTATCCTGGGACCGGCACTTAGAGCATGTATGCAACAAGTTGAGTAGCGCATATTACGTCATTAATCAATTAAAGCATATTTTACCTAAGCAAAGTCAGATTGATGTTTACTATGCATTAGCATACTCCATAATGTCATAGAGTGTCACTGTGTGGGGTGTTGCTGCAGGTTGGAGGAGAGTTTTTGTTGCGCAGAAGCGCCTTATTCGTTTGTTGTTCGATATACAGTTCGGAGGTACTTGTAAAGATACTCTTATTCGCCACGAAATTCTTACTTTTCCCTGCATCTTTGTGTACAAGTGTTTAACTTTTGTTAGGCAAAACATACATAAATTCAACGAGTTCAAAACACCGCACCAATATAACACAAGAAATGTACACGACATCATTTATCCGAGACACAATTTATCGCTGCATGAAAAGTCCCCCTTCTACATATGCGCAAAGTTATATAATAAGTTACCCGATACATATAAAACCTGCTCATCAGTTCATATGTTTAAGGAAAAAGTTAGGGACTACTTGTCATTGAATGCCTTTTACAGTGTTAACGAATATCTTAGTATGTAGATTTTTATGATAATTAAGTATGTTTTCATGTATTCTGTCTTGTCTGTTTTTTTTATCTATGTATTGACACGTACAAATATTGTATCAAATTAGATGTAAAATTGACGCATCAATCCAATTAATGTTGGCTCTATGAATAAAGTTCTTATTTATTATTATTATTATTATTATATGACAAACAACGTAGGCCCATAGATGGAACCTTGAGGCACACCGCAGGTGATATCTATTGCAGGCGAAAGATGTTGTTTACCAACCTCGTTCGCGCGACTGTGAATAGCAATGAAAGATTTTCGATTCGTCAGGTACGACTTAAAGGTACGGTATATTAGAATGGAGAGGTAATCAGCAGATGTCGTGGATTCTTAACCATTTTTTAAAAACATTTAATCACGTCTAAAATGATTTAAGAAAGTATCTCGGAAATCCAATTTCCAATTAATCATTTCCGTTTTCATTCTTTTTTTTATACAAGGCTATTTGCTTAATCCATACGTAAGAAGAAAGCTTTTTTCCCTCTAGTATTTTTTTTTTTTTTCGAAGATACATGGGCCAGAATCTGCCGTCCTACTCAGGAATTCATCGTACGCCCCTGAGTGATGTGGTGTTCTAGCGTTATACGACCATATTAGCAGCTATATTAACCCGAACCGCAGATAACAAATAGTCGTGCCCCTCGTTTGGATGTTCCTATTATAAAACTCTCGTTTCGCAGTAGGTTTTAACGTCGGTCGGTCGGTCGGCGGGTTTTTCCCCTCATCCTCACCTCGAACACCGGTCCCAAATACGACACAACGCTAGAGGGCAGGTCGGGCAGTGGCGAGGCCCCCGCTATTGGGGGGCATAACACGTCATTACAACGGTCGTAAAGGCAATCATATTGGACCCGTACTTATTATTTTTCCAGATCATAAACCACGTCCACCACAAATCATTTTTTTCCTGTCCGCGTCGCATTTCTGAGAGGGAGACGGAAAGTACGCCGTAGAAAGAGATCAACTCGGTGTTGATTATCAGGGTGTTACCGGTCGATCTGTATCGTATATTGCGAAATAAATGTTCGCTTTTTACGACGGCCATCAAAATTCGAACTAAATGTTGCGGCGGAAACACTCCTACCGGTGCGTCCTTAAAAAAAAAAGTGTGGCTATAGCTCTTTTCCTTTTGTGTCTTTCTGGCACCGTCGTCAATACTAGGGTCCCGGTTTGTTCTCTCTATTTTTATTGTTTTCTTTTGTCTCCTGGTCAGCGGACCGTTCCTTGTAGATGGCGCGAACAACGCTGAGGTTAGAAGGAACAGCCCCTAAACGTAACGATAAAGGACTCTAGCACGAGCGATTGGATTTTCATGGCGGACGTATGTATGTAATATCCTCTCTGCCGTTAGCCATCTCTACCGTCACATGAAGAAAGTTAACGAGAGAACTATATACAGAGTGAAAAGTGTAATCTCATACAACACTCTATTTCAAAGGAAATCATTTTGCGGTAATTTTAATATACAGTTTGAGTCTGTAATCTGGAATAAATTCAGTATGTATGTATGTATGTTATAGAAGGGTGGTGTTACACTGCGACCTAAAAGATCTATTGTGTCCCCTATTCTTGCTGCTTTACAGCTGGTCTTCCAATCCTATTCCTTTTAGAAAGTGTAGGATGTCAGAGGGCCCCAGTCTAGGTAAGTCTCCCACTTCGATTTCACATGCACCCAGATACAATGCCCTCGGGTTGCACAGTGCTACGCAGTTTGAGAGGAGGTGGACGGATGTTTCATCCTGTTCCCCACAAAATCTGCATTCAGGATCTTTTTCCAATCCAAGCTTACTCAGGTGTCCTTTCAGTCTACAATGACCTGAAAGTATTCCTGTTAATATGCGAACATTGTTCTTACTCAGGTTGATGCATTCTGTAAACCTCTTTTGGTTATAAGTTCCCAGAAGAATTTTACTTTGCCTCATTCCCTGGAGATTTTCCCAGTAACTGGATTTTCTCTGCTCCATTTCCATTTTTAGTTTCTTCAGTATTGTCCTGCTACTTAACCCGCAAAAGGGTTCAGCCCTACGAAAGGCATTCCAGCCCTTTTTTTGCGAGGTTATCCGTTATTGCGTTTCCTTCCACTCCTGTGTGACCCGGAACCCACAGGAGGGTTACTTTATTTCTTTTGCCTAGCTCATTTAGTTTGTCTAGGCATTCCCAGACCATCTTGGAGCTGATTTCATATGAGTTCAGCGCCTTGATGGCTGCTTGACTATCAGACACGATGATTATCTCCTGCTTCCGATAGTTCCTATCCATAATGAAATGAACACATCTTCCAATAGCGTGTATTTCCGCCTGAAATATACTTGGGTATTTTCCCAAGCTTTCGAAATATGTAGTTCTAGGCCCATATATTCCTATTCCAGTTCCTTCTGCCGTTTTGGAGCCATCAGTGTACCATTTGATGGCATTTCTATTCAAGTTCAAGATGGTGTTGTGATCCCACTCGCTCCGGTTACTTAGCTTTATGGTGAATTCTTTCACAAAGCTAAATTTTTTTAACATATCATCCCGGGGCACATCCCAGGTTTGATCACCGTCAGGAGATTGAGGCCTATGCCTAATCATTCCTTCCTTGACCATTCTTAGTGCGGTTCTTTTCGCCACACCCTCTACTACTATGCGGAGGGGGGCAAGATCCAATACTACTTCGATAGCTGCTGTTGAGCAGGTTCTCATAGCCCCCGTTATGCATACACAGGCTAATCTTTGCACTTTCGAGAGGTTAATTCTCGCGGTGGCCAGATTAGTTCTTTTGCTCCATGCTACTGATGCATATGTGATGATCGGTTTCACTATCGCTGTATACATCCAAAGCAGTATTTTTGGGTTGCATTATTTCTTGTCATTAAAAATATATTTAAACAATAACTAATTCGAAAAATGAAGAAATCTGATTCACCTCAATCATATCTCTTCTACAATAAATATTCAAAATGTTGTCCATGTACTTCCTGACAATACCCTAAGCGGAACCGAAACTCATTTTGAACATTTCTAATTACTTCAGCGGAAATTAGCCTACATTCCTGTCTTTTCGTTCTTTCAACACCTCAATATTTTCCGGTTTGGTTTTAAAAACTTTGCCTTTCAAGTACCCCCATAAGAAATAGTCCATTAGTGCTAAATCCGGAGACCTGGGTGGCCATTCAAAAGGTCCTCTTCTACCAATCCATCTGCCTGAAAACACATCATCTAGATACTCACGGACAGGTCTTGCAAAATGAGGAGGCGCGCCGTCTTGTTGCAACCAGATATTTCTATTCTGGACATCAACTTCAAGCGGATCAAGGAATAGAGTAGCCAAAATCGGAACTAGTTCTTCCTGCAAGAATTCTAAATATCTCGCTCCATTGAGATTTTCTTGGAAGAAAATTGGTCCTATTACTCGATCACCAACAATGCCTGCCCAAACATTGACTTTTTCTGGGTGTTGAGTGTGGCCTCCCCTCATCCATCGTGGGTTATTGTCTGCCCAATAACGACAGTTTTTACGATTTATCTCACCGTTTAACATTAACGTTGATTCGTCAGAAAATAGAACGTTTTCTATGTTTACAACATTTCTGTTTAGTAGATCCATCATTTGTTCGCAAAACTGAAGTCTTCGATCCGGATCATCTTCGGTGAGTTCCTGGAGGATTGTCAATTTATAGGGATAAAATTTGTGCGCTTTAGGAGTTCTTGCCACCCGAAGACTGGCTAATTTCGAGTTCCCTACCTATCAGCCTATTGGAGATATAAGGATTTTCTTGAACAGAAAGAAGTACATTAAGTTTTACTTCTTCATTGAGCGCACTTTGCCGGTGATTATTTGTTTTCCTTAAATGCCCGTTTTCTTGAAACTGTTTTTCAATCTTGCTTACGGTACTTTTAGATATAGGTGGATTATCAGGATACTTATTTCTGAATAAATGAGTAACTTCATTTTGTGTTCTAATCCTATCTGCGTATTTTGTGGGTTTCAGTTAAATACGGCATTATGGTTGATTTTTCAACAAACGGTGTTTCTCACGAAACGACAAACTAATAAGTGTCCTCGCTCAATGCGAGTCGAATACTAGCTTCACTTCTTACTTATTTTTATTACCTTGTTTTTTGACATTGTGACAGGACGTCAACCTGGTTTAACAAAAAAAATGATAAACAAAAATCCTTTGACGTGCCATTTTTAAACTTTATCAAAATAAATTTGAATCAGATTTCTTAATTTTTCCAATTAGTTATTGTTAAATATCTTTTTAATGACAAGGAATAAAAACTTCAAATTTGGTACGCATATGTAATTTGATATACCCTTTAAGAATAGTTATCAAAAAGTTAAGGCTACTATTTAAAAAATTGTCGATGACGTCATATCTCAAATTTGGGACACGCTGTATAAGGTGAAAAAGTGGGAAAAAACTTCGGCACTTTAAATTCAAAATGTTTTCATAACACAGTTAGTTTTGTATTTGACAAATAACATTGTTTGTAATTAGCAAGAACATGTAAATTTTAAAGTAACTTTTAAAATGTCCTTGTGTTATCTTTAAATGTATAAAAAAATGATTTATAAAAAAATTTCTGAAGAAGACAAGAATAAATAGATTGTCGAAACGTTAATGAATAGTTTTAATTGATTAAAAAAAATTATTCATTATAAAAATAAGCCGCTAACTCAAGAAAAACGGAAAAACATAAAATTGCATTAACAGCTAAGAACAAATTCCCATCAAAAATATTTGTGTGAATTCTATTCTACTTTTATTAGATTCTACCCATCACTAATATATATTAAGGGGAGGTTTACATGTATTTGACTGGAAAAATCGATTTTTGGTTTTTTGCATTTTTTGAAAGCTCCAAATATATAACATACATGGTTAAAGCGGTTTCGTAATATTCGCATTGTTTAAGCCTCTACGGCTTATTAAAAGAGCGGGTGTACCGAACACAAACGGAGCAAATTAGATGTAATACTATATTCGACTCGGGGCTGCTCTGGTCGAAATATCATACTTATTGTTTGTTAGTGTATGTATAGTTGTCTTTAATGATTAGAAATGCCACTGCAGTCGGGATCACAAATAAACGACAGAGTAGCTATTTATATTACAATAATATGAAGCAATTAGATCCGAAATAAAACGCACATTTGAAGAAACTGATCTAACAATATTTCTTTTACTTTAAAACACACTATCCCACGCTTTAGAAAACTACTTACCATAAAATGTATCAATTTATTGCAGATGCACTTACTTACACTAAATTTCTTATAAAAGCTGGCTAGAATATAATGGCAAAGATAACCGCACTACGGATCATCAGAGTAGCACAGGAAAAATGGAAGTCGATGCGATGCCTTAAAAGAAATTTTCGCACGATTTCGGATAGGCGACTGAGATAAGACAACTTTTTAAGCAATTTGTGATTTTTAGCCGTACTAAGATGCTACTGTTCAAGAAAAAAAAGAGAATGCGTTGGAGATGTACAAAAAAGAATGAGTGGACTTTGAAAAAAGGGCACTGGTAAACTGACTGACAAAGTTATTGATAATTTAACAATAGTGTACTGTGGACTAGCAATTACACAACATCCAGATTCTGCATAAAAAATGAAGGCAGCTATTTGGGCTACATTTCATTATAAATGTTCAACCGACGCAGATCCACGACACATTTATTGTCCAAAAGGTGTAGACAACCTGTGTAAGTGGCGCGTTGCAGAAGCCAAGGTTGAGCTTGCTTCATTCATACATGACCCTCTCTTGCAAAAAAAAAAAAATCAAGACGCTATTAGGCGGATTTATGATTTTTTTTCTAGAGTGATTTATTGCAAAGATGCTTTGGAAAAAATTGTCAAAACTGAAACGACTCGTTTAGTTCATGTGTGTAGAAATTACCTTCAAAAGATTTACGCTGCGACCCATAAACAATTCAACTTGCTACCTACATTGCCGCAAATTTATTCAATGAAGGTTACTTTTCTGTATTACAAATAATGAATGCTGTGAAAATTGCAGTAGGACTTGATGCCAAAAATTTCGTCATCAATTCTGATCGTCAGCGCATACAACGAGCAGAGCAGAGTATGTCCAGCGCTGCAAAACTTGCTGTGCTATCTAAAGGGAAGCAACAAATTTTGCAAATACAGAAGTATGAAGAAGAAGAAGGATTAATGTATAGTGCTGGAATAGCTGACTAAGTGTATGTTGAACTATTTGTAAAAAATTTTGCTGAGAAACTTTGAACGCGTTTTTCTCGAAACATGATTTTTCAAATCTGCGTAAGTTCTAGTTCTTCAAGTGTTCAATATATCAACTTAATTCTTTTGTTTTCTTAATGTAAACCGTTTTTATTGGAGGTTATACCTATAATATACTATCCACATTTTTATATCCACATACACACAAAAAAGAAATAGAAAATAATCAAATCAAAGTCCAGGTATCTGCCACATTGTTTGCTTTCGACTTATTTGGTTAAATTTAGGTATAACCTCCAACAAATTTAATATATTTCTAACTTTTCTTTTTATTTTCAATTTCGGATTACTTTTGCGTATGTTAGAGTTTACGCAGTTTGACCGTGTTTTCTGTGCACATTGCTACCTAGATACAAATAGCGAACGTTATAGTGGTCTTGTCATTAAAAAAAATATATTTTTTTAATGTTCAAGTTTTAATATATTTATTAAGAAAAAGCCATATTTTGTATATCTTTTCCTTTCTCTGAAAAAAAAGCTCAAAGTTTTTGGACTTTTCCGATATATATATGTAAACCTCCCCTTAAGCAAACATGAACGCGAAAGCGGAATGAAGAGCCGCTTATGAAATTAAAGCTGCTTATCTTTTACTACTACCGCTTTCTGCATCCACAGTTTAATTTCATCAAACCTCAGTTCGACCTGATTATGGTATTAAGTTTACCACGTCTTCCTTGTTGTAGTAACTGAGTCTACTATTTTTTGTCACCTTTCAAAACTACTATACAAAAGTTTAAACTGGAGTTAGAAGAGCTAAGGCAAGAAAAAACATACACATAATGAAAGCAGAGAGAACGTTTGAAATTTATCAAACACTCTCACTTGGTAATGCCTAAAAAAAAGTGTTTACGAATATGACTGTCTATGTTTTACTTGAAAGCTGTATTTTGTAAAACGCACATCATTTGCTTAAATTTTAGATTAGTTATTTAGTGGAATAATTGTGGAGCAAAGGGACTATAAATTTAGACGTACGTATAAGATAAACATTTAAAAGAAGCTTATTTAAAACCGTTTGATATTATCCTGAATATAATTTGCTTCATTAAACTGGCTTTATTGAAGTTCAAGTGCTTTAGTGCCACTCCATCGCACTATAGATGTTTAAATAGAGTTTCAGATGCTGGAAAATTATTTATGAATATTTGGATACTCTGACATTTATTACAAACTTTGTCTGAAATCTTGAACATGAAACCACTTAATTGGATATATGTTGTCTGTCTATCCTTCTAATTGGTGAAGCTTTGCGCAAGGTTATTCTACTAAATTTCCGATCCTAGCATGGAAAGAATTGACCCTATCTGCAAGTACCCCAATTAAATTATCTAGTTATTCAATTAGGCAAACTGCAGTGTATAGAAGTATTTTCGAATTCATTTTTCTAGATATTGAGGTCACTGGACAGTTACTCAATACTGTCATCGCGCAAATTGTATATGACAAACGGATCAATCATGCAGAATGTGGGTAAAATCGAATTTATATTTGGCGCAGATAATTAGAATCTTTACTCTTCCTGGATGTATCAGCAGAGTTTATTTACTCGAAACATGAGTAATTGACGGTTCCTTTATCTCTAAGTATTAATTACATCGGTTGTATTGCGTTTTAGTGGGTGTGATTTAAAGGTTAAACTGGTAGCCCTAGAAGGGTTTGGATATTTCGGGGTTTGGAACTGCAGTTTAGATAATAATTTTCAATTTTTCGCAGAATAGCGTATATTTTGATTACATAAAATTATTAACATTAACATAAAATTACCATCATAAAGGTTCTTTTTACTAATTTTGTCAAAAAATAGCATGTTGCGTAAACACATTGCAAACTAGTTTTGTATGAACACTGTTTTATAGATTATTTCCTATAGGTCAATTATGCAAGAATAAATAGATTCCTTGAATTTATTTCTTTTTCGTTGTAGATATATTTATATATTTAACGCCCGCTGAAAATGAGCTTGGAATTTGTTCAAACCAATTGTTACTAATTTTATTGTCAACAATAGAAGCCGCCTAGTTACGAGGCAATTATTAATAATTTGCTGGAGAACTACAGCGAGATGGGTATGGCAATGCCATTATTTCATTTCCTCTAGTATTGTTTCTTATTTTATTTAGTTCTAACAGGCGTGCACATCGCTGCTAATAATAGCTGGTTCACGGACGGATCCAAATCCAGCCAAGGCACAGGAGCCGGTATTTGTGGGCCCAGTCCTAATCAAAGGATATCTATAAGCCTGGGGAAACATACAACGGTTTTCCAGGCAGAGGTATCCGCCGTTGCAGCCTGTGTAGAAATGATTGCAAAAGGGGGCTGCATGAGGAGGAAAATTAATATAATGACTGACAGCCAGGCTGTCATTAAGGCAGTTTCGAACCCGGCAACTAGGTCAAAACTAGTTAGAGACTGCAAACTATCCCTCAATATTCTTGCACTAGACAACATGGTATCTGTGATTTAGGTGCCGGGACATGAGGATATAAAAGGCAACGTAATAGCCGATGAACTAGCCAAGGAGGGCTCTATGAGACACTTCATGGGTCCAGAGCCCGTATGTGGGATCACTAAGGATTCCGCAAGAAGGGAGATCTGGACCTGGTTAGATAAAAAAAGTACAAAGAAATGGAGGTCGACTGAAGGTCAACTCCATACCAAAACGCTGATAGAGGATGAGGATGGTAGTTTCTCTGATAACCTACTCAGGCGCAGTAAGAAAGAAGTTAAGATCATTACTGAGTTGATAACTGGACACTGCCCCCTGAAAAAGCATCTATACAACACAGGCCGGGTAAGCGAACGGTGGTGTAGATGATGCGAACTACAGGAGGAAACGAGTTTACATGTAATCTGCACATGTGAGGAACTAAAGGTACTTAGGCAGAAGTACTTCGGGAGAGATCTATTGGAGCCCTCGAAGGTCTTCAAGTTTCCACTGGGCAAGATACTGAGCTTTATAGAGAACACCAAGCTGCTCGAGTGGAAATAAGAGAATCAATAGGATGGTACAGTGAGCACCTTGCTCAAGTGCCCGGACATCAAGTGCCCACGCTAACTTGAATGAATGAATGAATGAGGCGTGCACATATCTTTGAAAATCGAAAAGCATTCGCATTTGGTTTTTTTTCCGGACAATCTTGGTGATGAAAATGACGAACACCGTGAGGTCGTTAAAATTATTAAATGACAATATCAAAGATTTTGGGATGAAGCAATGTCGGCAGGCTACATGCGGTTCCTAGTGAAGGAAACAGATCGCAAAACCAACCAAAGACTGAGCAAAAGCGGAAAATATTTTTAAAACGTACTTTGGTGTCGATGGCATCTACCAATACTGCATTAATTGTATTGTGTTGTTTTGTTTTATCCAATTAACAGTAATATAGAAACATAATTTCAAGTGATTAAATTCAATAAATGTCGAAAAAATTAGCATCTTTAGGAAATGTGGGTTTCGAATTCATTTATTCAATCGCCGGTAACTACGTCACTTCTTGGTAGATTTTTTTTCTGGTTGGTGTTATTTTCTTTTACGAAAAAGTATCAGCTTTACGTACATGAAAATAAAATCTTTTTGATCGACTTTTATTTTTCGTGATTTCAGCAACAGCAATTAAAAATACCGTTACATGTTGGATGTTTTCTGCTTAAATGGATAAATATATTCAAATGCAAACAAAAGTTGTTCATTACATATTGTTACATCCGTTCCTCTGTTCAAATTGTTGACATGTAATTTTATATTTAAACATATTTATCTACAGTTTACTTTTATTTTTATTTAATGACAATATTTTAATTTGTTTTTCCATTTTGACGTTACAAGAGCCTGAAGATGACCAATTCGGCCGAAACATGTAGCCATTTATAGATTATATATAAGGAACAACATTTGTTTTGTATTTGAACCATTGCATATATTTCCTCATCATTTCAATGTCTTTCATTTGGTATCAAGAACAACCAAATCGGACCGCTTCTAGCTCTAGACACGATTTTAAACTGAAAGAAGACAAAAATGAGAAAACCATAATTATCTGAAAAACTGCCTTATAAAAAAAAAATAACCTTCATTTTCGGATTCATAAAAAAAGTCACCTCTCATCAAATGTAAGTACATGGAAAAAAACATTTTATGAACTAGTACTACAAGAATATTACTTGACCCTTAGAAATAGTAAGAATTAGCGACGAATGTGTCCCTATCCATTTTCATGGATCCTTGGGCTAATATTGTAGAAAAATTTAACAATTTTTTTGCAGAAAAACCTCATAATATAGCTTCCAGAATCAAAGGTGCATTGCCATTCACAACCATTTCTCTGTAACAGTACAGTTACCGAAGATGAATCCATACTAGTAATAAATAAGTTAAAAAATACAATGAGTTTGGAACGCGATGAGATTCCTTGTGCAATTTTGCGATGTGTTGCCCCATTCATTGCTAAGCCATTAACTCAATTGATTAATTTGCCTTTCTAGAGGGATAGTTTTCCGACAGGGGTACTACTTGTGCATCGCCGATTCTTAAAAAAGGCTCTCCATAAGACATTTCGAATTATCGCCCAATATAGCAAATGTCCTTTTTCCAAAATTGTATGAATACGCGATGTTGAGGCGGTTAACAAGTGATTTAGAAAAGAATGACATTATCAGCGACACCCAACATGATTTTAGAGAACGATCGCTGTGGTACACTCTTTCATAAATAATACAGTACAAGCATTAGATAAGGGCGTATTGCCAGCGGGAATCTTTTGCGATATCTCTCGACCCTCTTTGACTGTGTTAATCATGAACGCCTTATCGAGAAGACGGCTGTATATGGTATTCGCGCCGTTGTGTTACAATGGTTTCTCACATATAGGATCCAATTTGTTAATATATATACATACTTTAAAACACTAAATAAAAAGCACAAGGTTTTTTCTTCATGTTTGCCTGTCACAACTATCTCTGTTTTCCAGGTTACTCAGATATCTAATTGCTCTTTTTTGAAGGACGAATATTCTGTGTGAGTCTGCCGCCGCTCCCCAAAACAATATTCCATAGCACATCAGGGAATGAAAATTAGCGAAGTACGTCGCCTTTGCCGCTTCATAATTGGCGATGTGCAGAATCCTCCTGATGGCAAACAATGCAGATGCCAGCCTGGGTGCTAGATTGTCGAGATGTTGGCGCCAGCTTAAACAGGAATCTATGGTAAGTCCCAGGAAATTCACTACCGCCCTCTTGGTGGAAAACAACAAGCTCTGTGTTTTTTCAATATTTACTTTTAATTTGTTTGCAGCAAACCATCTCTCGGCACTCCCAACGACCCTAGCCGACGTTTGCGTAGCTGTCTCTGGATCCGGAGCGGTGACCAGCAAGGATGTGTCATCTGCGTATAGACAGACCTCGGCTTCGCAGACACTTGATGTTAGGTCGTTCACGTAGATAACAAACAAAAGCGGACCGAGAATTGAGCCTTGAGGAACACCGCAACACACACTCGCAAACTTGGATCTATGGTTATTCCATTCGGTAAGTTGAAGTCTGTCTGTCAGAAAAGATCTGATGAGGTTCAGTGGTTGTCCTTTGACTCCATAGTATTCCAGCTTAAATAAAATCCATAAATGAAACGATCGCAATCCAACGGCAACAATCTAGCTATCTATTTGTATCAAGCTAAGTATTATGTGTGGTATTTAAAATATGAATATCTAAAACAAATGCATATATGTACAAACTACGCCGCCTTATCGGAAAGCTTGCAGCAGGACCTTTCTTTACAAAAACGTAAATAACACCGTTGCTATTACAGATAGACATATGGTAATTTATATAAAGTGATGTTAGTTTTCTTCGTAGAATTTAGAAATGGAATAATATATAAGGCATTCTATTTAAAATAATTGAGTAAGTATCAGTTTTCTTACTTTTGGAACACTCTGTACAGTCAAAAATACTTTTAAGTTATGCAGCATTAAATTCTGTAAAATTTTGGTGTAAAAGACTTTTTACCTAAAATGAAAAATAAAACTGTAATGCAAGACCAGTCTTCGGTAGGACATCTTGTACTTTATGGAAATTTGAATGAACGGAAGTGAGGCTTTTATAAAAAGCTTTCATATTATTTGTAATGTTAGACTTCGACATCAATTCGAATCTATATATATTATCATCGACAATGTTTCCCTGTATAATCATAATAGCGGAATTATATGGAAGAACAGACGCAGGCGCCGCAGGGTCACACGAAGTTTAGCCGTCGGGACGGCATTCGTGATTCGACGGTCGCGGTGTTTACGTTCCGGTATGACTCGATACGAACTAATAACGCGCAGTTCCTGGCCTCCGGACGTCCAAGCACAAAATTGAGCGCTAATTTTGAAACCACCTCCGCACTCGACGACGCAGTAGAAAAATCGGAACCCTCAACCACGGAATAGTATAGAAAACATTCGTTAAATGTAAATAAAATTTAGCAGACTAAATGAACAAGTAAATAGAACAGAAAAACTTGAGTGTATATGTGTGTGTATATAACTTCTATATATAAGTAACAACCTTTAAGAGAAGAACACAGAACTGGATATGTGAAGGAACTTAACATCTAAGTTAAAGAAGTGTGAATTTAAAGTAACTAAATAAAATTAATCAGTGTGTAACGATATAACTTGGATTTAAGCTCCCCTTAAATAGTTGACCACCACTTAAACCTTTACTTGTTGTTGAATTGCTGTATTCCTTGTAAAACAAGCGTGAATTGTCAACCTGTTTCTTCAACTCATTTTCCTGTGATCTCCTTATAATAATACTTAGTGAATTTAATGTTAATTAATGAAAATAATATTAAAGTATTGTTAAGTACATATAATCTATTACATAGCATAAGTAATTTTAGTAAACATATAACTAGTTGTGAAATACTAATTTGTGTGCGAGGATTAAAAATCTAAATAAGTAACATTACAAATTTAATATAGAAATCGGATTAAAATTACAATTTGGTGTTATCTAATACATATGTATCCCCTGCTATTAGTCATACAGATGTGCAATGTTCGTTTATCAAAGATCTCTTGCGTAATAATTAATGTGTGAGGAATTCAAGTACGCAACTTAGCCGTTCAAGCGTGTAAACAACGTAATTATGTCTTATCCCAGTGTTAAACGTTGTGTTATTCTGCAAGCCATGGAGAATTCTAGTATACGTCCGCTACTTCTGTTCTTCAGCCTTTTGATAATTGCTTATATAGGTGAGTAATTTTGGAAACTTAATCATAGTAATAAATAAATCGATAAATGTTAAAAAAAAAAAATCACGCGAATGATGCAATCAAAAGATATATTTCGAGGATTCCGTTTGAGATTCTTTACGAATTCTTTATTTATCAATTAATGTTTCCTACACGAAATCTGTATCATCATCAGGGTGATCGATTATTTATTTCAGAAGACAACTCTAATGTATAGGAAAGCGTCAGTGACCACATGAAAAAAAAAAAAACAAATGTAAAAATACAAACAAAGAAAATACTAATTATTTTCAGAATCACTGAAGAAATCAATAAAAGAATAATACAAGCATCAAGACAAGCAAACCTTATTTTTAAATGTCGACAGTGGCATTTCCGCTTGTTGTAAGCTTTAATTCTAACATATTTTCTGGAAAAATACATATCTCTAACGGGGAAATTCTCGGAAATGTATACTTCCAGTATTATAATCGTGGTATAATGAACGATATTACTAAACTGGTGGTGAAGGCATAATTTGCAACCTCCTGTATAAATGTTTACCGTTCATTTAAGTTGCGACGACACATATAACACGAATAGCCTTCTTTTGAAGTTTAGAAATAATGTCTAGGTCAAATGAAATACTCCAAGAAATGTAAGTAGATAAGATTAAGAAATGGAAATGTGCAAAATTGTAGGCTTTTACTGTATCAATGCTTGGTTTCTTTCTCAATCTGTAACGAGTAAAATAATTATTGTTTTTACGTAAAGTGTCGATTTATAGTTTCCAGCGACACCTTTTGAGTCAATAGTTACTCTCAAAAGATTAAGATTATTCTGCTGATTCTAATGGCAGAAATATTATACATGGTTAGTAGTACCAAAAATTACAAATGCAGTTTTATTGATACTTAAATAGAAATTATTTGATCGAAAATATATCTGCACCTCAGAATAAAACTATATTAACTCACAGAATTAGAATTTTCTAAGAGAAGCAGTTAAAAATATTTTTACTCCAGAATTGTGATATTACTCACACTAAGTTACAAGCAGTTACCAGTAATTTTTTTTTAAAATAATTTGAATTAGTACAGCATTATAGGTGATGGAGGACCATATTTTGAGTCTTTTCATTGAAAAAAAACAGTATTGAAAGAAATGGATTTAATACACTTTTATTCTGGGTTACAGATATAGGATTATATTGTTCAAGAAAGCATTAGCGACTTTAACAACGTCAGATTTGTATTTGCCTGTAATAATTTAAAAAACCTATCATCTCCAAACATAATTGCATTTAGAATGTCATTAGATACAAAATATATAATAATGGACTCAAGAAACTACCATGCGAAACACCCCTGTTAAATAAGCTATTTGATTTTACTCCATTTATTTGCACATACTATGATTTTTTTGCAAGTAATATGAAAGACGATTCAATGCTTCCTTATCTCCAAAATACTCCAACTCTTTTTAAAGAATCGCGTGGTCGTCTTTGCCAAAGTTTTACTTAAATTTAAAAAGCAACCAATACAAAATTCAGCATCATCTAAGCCAATATAGTGTTAATTTAAAAAAATTACTATGGCCAAATGTGTCAATTTAGCTTTCTAAAACTAAATTCATTACAGCTCATTCATTGTATTGCATTGTACTTTGTTAGACGATAGATCACTAAGATATAGATTTTGTTAAAAATATCAAAGCACAATGGTTTTAAAGATGTTTTAAAGCCAGAAATGTTTAACTTTATTAAGTTTTTTAAGGTTAAGGTTTAATTTAATCGCAAGACAATACAAAATAATCGAAGTTAAAAGAAAACATTATAGAAGTGCTTTATCTTTTACTCAGGATAAGTTGTTGAAGAAAGCATTAGCGCCTTTTATAACGTCAGATTTGTTTTTACCTGTAATAAGTAAAAGACTTATCATCTACAAACAAAATGCATTAGCTACTTGAGTGTCAGTAACATACAAAATATATAACAATGGACTCAAGATATTACCTTGCCAAACACCCCCATAATTAAATCATCTGTTGCTACTTTATTTACTTCCACATACTGTGATTTTTGCTGCAAGTAAAATGAAAGACGATTCAGTGCAACTTTCCGAACTTCATAACATTCTAACTCTTTTTAAAAGAATTGTCTGATCATCTTGGTCAAAAATTTTACTTAACTTCAAAAAGCAATTAATACAAAATTAAACAGCTTTACCTATACTACAGATTAATCTAAAAATTTTACTATGGCCGAATGTGTCAATTTACCGTTCTAAAATCAAATTGATTACAGTTCATTCGTTGTATTGCATTGTACTTTGTTAGACAATAGATCACTAAAATATAGATTTTGTTAAAAATATTATGGCACAATGGTTTAATGACGTCTTAAAGTTAGAAATGTTTATTAGATTTTTAACAATGGCTTAATCAATCGTAAGACAATACAAAACAGTCGAAATTAAAAGAAAATATTATAAAAATACTTCATCTTTTATTACGAGGTTAATTCTATTAATGAAATAAATAGCAAAGCTGTTTATTCTACATTAATATATTATACGAATCAACGTTTCGATAAATCACGTATTATCTCCAACCCTACAACTGATAAATTCAGAGGATAATTAATTACCAAATTTATAGAAACTTAAGATATGTGCTGGCAGTAAAGCGTTGTAAATAAAATTGCAAAATCAACCAAAATAATGAATAAAGATGCGTAAAGAATTTTTACTGGATACCTAGTTAACAATTCTGAATGTGAAATTAAAATGTAACAGAAATATAATATCATACATATTTTAGTTTCTTAATAAAAACTTAATTTAATCGCAAGGCAATACAAAACAGTTGCAATTAAAAAAAAAACATTATAGAAGGGCTTCATATTTTACTTACTAGGATAATTATATTAATGAAATAGATAGCAAATATCTTATTTTATTAATTTAATTATAAGAATCAACGTTTCAATAAATCACGTATTATCTTCAAGCCTACAACTGACAAATTTTAGAGGACAATTAATTAACAAATTTATAAAAACTTAGTTTAAGACATGTGGTGGCAGTAAAGCATTGTTAATAAAATTGCAAAATCAACCACAATAACTAATATAGATGCCCAACTGGATGCATTTTACTGGATACCTACTTGACAATTCTGAATATAAAATTAAATGTAACAGAAATATAATATGTATTTTAATTTTTTTTTAAATAAAATTTCTATGTAAGTTTTCATCAAGAAAATGGACTACGTTTAAAAATGTATGTGTAGCATTTATATAAATGCTACACTAATACTACTACTACAAATAAGTACAACAAAGAGCAATTGTATAGATGTATCTACAGCATGGCTTGAATCACAGTAGCGAGTAGTCAAAACTTTGGGAGAGTTAAGATCACTTTGAAAGAAAACATTCGGTTTTAAAATAGAAAAAGGTACAAACCATGGTTTATAAAAGCCGTTACATATTTTTATTCCTTTATTGATTAAAAAAACATATATCTTTAACCAATAAACAAAAGATTGATGAATTGGCGTTAGTGACAATATATCTTACTTAGCAATTTGGAAATTTTAGGTGGAATATCGCAGTAAAATTGTGTTTATTTTAGATTATTTTGTTGTTGAATAATATTTGTTTCTAACGATTTGTGGCAGAAAATAAACACAGTCAAATATAGTAGAAGCAATTAAATCAATAGCATTCTTAGAATATTTTGTAAAAAATATTTCGTGAAAATCAAATGATTTACTGTACTTTAAGGGGTGATATTATTATTATATTTTCTTTTCTAGTTTAAATGCAGATACAATATTCTTTTCATTGCGATTTATCGACCCAAATCAAGAAATAAATATTTAAATCTTCATATATTCTGGAGTACCTAATCATTTTTGTGATGTGTTTACCTGTTATAAGGTTTATTCCAAGAAAATGTGGTGATTAGTTGCCGATAAGGGTATGTACTCCTTTAATGCGCATGCTTCGCTTGAAACAAATCCCAAACTTGTACTAGGTTAGAACTAGTTGTAACGCACATTAATATATACAGTAATCGAAAGGTGACGCTGAGTGAAAGTTCGGCATACGTTATATGGCTATAAAGTTAACATGCGCATGCGTTGGTAAAAGTACATATCGGCTTGAGAAAAATCCGCAAATCGTTCTGACTATCGGCAAACCATTACAAACCATGTTGAAACACATGATTATTAGTCGAGGATTTTAAGTTTGGCTTTCCTGGAACTCATATTTTTCACTGCGCATGTCCCGCACGATCAGTGATGGGTTTCAGGCTGTATTGGAACCAACCTATAGAAACTCCAGCATAATCTCCCATATAACGTTCAACAGGAATTATTGGATTTGGCAGCCGAAGTTTGAATCAATACTCAATCTTCTTTAATTCTAAGTTTTCGCAACTATTTTATTACTTCGTCAGAGAATCAAAGTATAAGAGTGACGTTGGAGACAAATAACACAAACATTATGAACAATACATATTAAAAGTGAAGAATTTAAAAATTGTATTAAAATAATTTCATTACAGATTTAAAAAAAATATTGCAAACAAGATGGGGTGGAAATAATTTTAATATAATTTTTATATTCTTGACTTTTGAACCTAACGTTGTAACAGCCAGTACTTCTTTTCAAACTCCCATATAAATTTAGATTTTCCACATTGCATTCTATTTTTTCAATTTTTAGGTATTTACGAAACTATTTTCTGATCTATTTAAAAAAAAAATAATAATCATCAACATATTCACAAGTTTCAAAGGAATAATCCTTGGTCAAGTGTTTTGTGCATTTATACTTAAATATACACATGTCGTTGATATGATGCAATAGTTATTTTATAGTTGCATTTAGTTAATGGAATAATTAATCAAAAGTGATGTAAAACATACAATTTTTGTGATAAACCAGGACAAAGAATTTAGTTCAGTTTTGATGATTCTTTTTAAATAAATTTTATTATAAAATTTTCCGTATACTTAAGAATTAAAGCAATCATAAATCTTTAAGGGATTGAAGATTAGCAATAGTTTTACGAGCCTTGAATATCTAAGAGATAACCACTTTGTAGCACGCACTAAAATGTTTTCGTATGTGAAACTGTTCAAAACAAAAATAAAGTTTTACATTCCATTTTATAACCACCTTCATGTAAACTGTGTATGAAACTGGGGAGTTTTAAGTTTTATCATCCATTTAATAGGCAGGGGACTAGAACAAAGCGGACGACTAATAAATCTTCGCACAAAGCTCTTCCAAGTTCCACAGCCTTAGCAACTCCCCGTACTTTGAGAGCTGTAATGTTGTGCGTTATTTATGTATGTATGTATAATGTACAGCATGACCTTAGTCTGTATCCAATCGCTACGACCATCAATGCTATTACTGGAGTTGCAAACTCCATTAATCATTTAGCTAGGAATATATTATTTTCTAGCATATATCGTCAGATCTAAGTAGAGAGATCTGATGTTTACACAAGCTTAGTATAAGCAAGCAAGTGTTTTCTACTTAATGTACACATATTATATAGATGATGTTAATTGCATTTTGTAGATCCTTCACGATTTCTAGAATACATGGATGATAGTAACTCAGTCTGTTAGTACAACGATCTTCAATATTAGTTTGTGTTTGTGTATAACATTGATGTCATATAAAAGAGCACCGCAACACATTATCTACCCGCGAACTTAAAAGGTTAAAGTTCGTAATCATAATATTTTAGCTACTTACTATATGCTTTACCAGAACTATAAATAAATCTTGTAGTGGTTGAATTACTTCAATCTTCACGTATGATCTCGACAATTAATAGTCGTACCGCGTACAAATCTCACTTTGATCAGTAGTGATAATCGATTTTTACTTCTGGGGTCGTGGTACAGATTAAGAAGGTTAAAAGTTACTTAGGCTGTATTTAGCATCAGTAATAGCATGTGTGTAAAATATTTAGTTACACTAAAAGTAAGGACATTTCCGGTTCTCATTAAAGGCTTATTAGGTTAATAGAATAAATAGCTCTTTGCGCAGTTAAACCAATAACTGGCCTAAATTATTACTTTACTTTTCCAAACTGGTGTTTTTCTGTTTAAAACTTCAACACTCTGCTTTAGTTAAATAGGTTATGCGATCATTTAGGAAAAAAATAAATAACAAATAATACGATTTTAGAAAACAATTCGTAACATCTGTTATCCATTAATTCACTGCGTGACACGATTTTCGTACCTGAAAAACTGATTACTATTATGGTTTACAATTAGTTACAATATGTAAGCAGTGGATGTCTTTTGTTTCTATCACGTCTTGTTTTTGAAGTATACACTGATGGCATTAGATAGGCTATACCGATTCTGGCACAAAATCTTGGGATTTTCAATGGGGGTAGAGTTCACATTTTATCCCCTCATAGATAAAATATGCATAGTTACATGTCACTTCGTGCTCGTAGCGACAGATTCAAATATTCTACCTGATATACATACCGGGTGTCCAGCCTAAGATGCAACGGTCCATAGCCGATTTATTATTGCTTTTTTTAGAAAAATGTTTCAAATAAATGTTGGCTGGAATCACATTCTACACATTTTAAAATTAGTTTCAATAATGGCGGACTTCCGGGTTGTACCGGAAGTGGATACTTTATTATTTTAAACGGAACACCCTGTATATTACTGTTTTTTTGATTCCTTGTTAAATTTAAATAACAATACGTCAGGCATACATTGGGGCTAAGTTGTACCGTTTCCGAATTACGTGACGTTTCTTCGAAAAAAATGACATTTGCAATGTCTCCGGTGTTTGGAAATATCTCTGGAAATACGAAAGTTAGAAAGATGTGGTTTTCAGTTTTCGCTTAACCATGAAACAGCACACGTCTTTTATTTTAAAATTGTTGCGTTTACATTACAGAATCATTAAATAGGACTCTGTAATTTTCGAAATCTAAAATCATGGATAACTTGATTTTTTTTTAATTGAATGGTATAGCAATTTTTACATAAATGGATGTAAAATTTGATTTTCTTTCGATTTTATACGCGTATCATTGTGTCTATCTCCAAAGGTTTTGGAGATATTCGCGATTTTTCAGTTTTTCATGATAGATACGTATTGCGAAGCGCCGGCCACCTTCCCCTCGCATTTCACCAGGCTTGGGACTAATTAACAAAACAAAATAAGTTTTGTCGTTAGTTTTAATTTTTTGTCATTAATTTAATCGAATTATTGATAATTAAATAAAGCAATGTGTATATTCTTTAAGTTTTTTACTAATAATTATTAGTTACCGTACCCAAAAAACAGTACGTGATAGAAAAAAAGTACATAGGTGTTCTTATTAAGCGATTTGTATAAATATATAAACAGGAAAAATTGAAGTGGGTACTTAATTTTTTTTTTAATTTGTAACGTAGTGATAATTATATTATAATTATTATATTTAGACAGAGACGATTTTTTTGTGCATTCGAATGTGTTGATCACAGTATTTTAATACACAAACTTCATCATACATATTTGTTAAACAAATGTCAATATTTAAAAATTGTCTAATTATAGATGTTGAATAATCCTTTACCTATTACAGCGGGAGTACCACAAGGCTTCATCTTGGACCCCATTCTTCTTATTTTGTTGACTTTATAAATGGTTTCATTTATATAGTGAAAATTAATCATATATCTGCATAACATTTTCGATGTGACAACTGGTGCAGATGCTGGGCAAGCATGTATACATTTTATGTAAAAAAATGTAAAAAGCTAACTGTATTATGCTCCTTCATAGCTCAATTTTTAAACCAAATCAGCTTCTATTTTGGATTTGAAACGCAAAGGTTACATTGAGGTTTTTAAATTTAAATATTCATGAAGTTTAACTTATATATTAATGATATTGCGTTGTTTCTTGCTGACATCTACTTAACTATGTACGCTGACGATATAGCAATACTAGTAGCACCAGAAGCGGACACGACAATAACTGAACCATCTCTTAATAAAGTAGTCTAAGTTAAAGTTCTAAAGTTCTCCATGATTGGTTCTCCCAAAACAAGCTTGCGTTGAGCTTGGACAAAACTAAATATATGTTGTTTCATGCCCGACAGAAGAAACCCTATAGTATTAATGTAAGATTGGCTGACAATACTTTGGCAACATGCGGTACCACTAAGTTCTTGGAGTTAACCTTTATTCAACTCTTTCTTGGAAAGAACATTGCTGTTGCTGTGACCTAATAAAAAAAATACATGCTAAGAGTTATGCTTTTAGGTGCCTACGTTCACAATTACCTGTTGCGACCTTAATCTCCCTGTATTGCTCCGAAATTCATTCACGGTTACAATATGGTATATTACTGTAGGGCTCCTGTTCTACCATGCAGCAAGTCTTCCTGGCGCAAAAATCTGTCGTAGGATGTATAGCTGGTGTACGCTACAATGACTCGTGTAGACCTTTATTTCAAAGATACAGAATCCTACCCTTACCATGTATATATATTTTAGAAACCAGTAGCTATATATACGATATTAAAAACAATATACCGACAAATGCTGACTTTCACCAGTATAATACCAGGAACAGACAAAATCAATGGGCACCTCAGTACACCATGTCCATGACACACTCTGGAGCATACAATCTCGGTATAGCTTTTTTTAATAAATTACCAGCGCCAATAAGGGAAAGTAGGTCTGTTGTATGTTTTAGAAAGAGTTTAAAATTCTTCCTTTAAGAAAAATTATTTTATTTCCTTAATGAATTTTAATTTCTTTGTTTGCCGATATACATGTTAATTTTTTTGTTTTTTGTTTCTTTTGTATTGTAGTGTGCTCACTCGCTTTTTTTTAAAATTGAATTTTAAGTTAATAGAATGTATTAGTTTAGTCTTCAATTTATAAGTTTATATTTCTTTTGCAATTTCTTTTTTATTTGTTTAATAGCAATGGAATATTTGTTCTAATTTGTTTTAGCTTAGAATCAACTTTAGGTTATTAGAATGTAATCTGTTTTGTTTATTATTGCCACCCATATTTTATTTTATTTCTTTTGCTTGAATTTGTACTTTTTTTTCTATTTACTTATTAGTGCTGAGCGGTGATGGATTTTCTTTCCTTTTCATTGTTTTTTTCTGACTCTGTTATATACACTATTTAAGTGTCTTATAATAAATACACTATTATTGCATTATTATTATTAAGTAGAAATGTATTTATGAAGCTTTAATTCAGCAACAGATATTGTTAATTCTAGCGCTGGGTAGAATGAAATAATTGACACTCGATAACTTTGGAAACGAATATAAAGGTCAGAGAATTGATGTATATTTGATGTACTTGAAAATATAGCTAAATAAATAAAATTCACATGTAAAAACTTGAGTTATATTTGTATTAGTTATAGAAATAATAAAAAAAGTAAGTATGCCTACTGGATCTTGAATTTCTAATATTTTTTATTATTGTTATTATAAGAAAATATAAAATACTTACAATGTATATTCAGAATAGTTTAAGTCGGAAAAATACCAAGTTATACTATGTATTCTCTAATGTATATTGTAATTTAATTGAATATGGTTATGATCAACTTGCACACGCATATTCAGCTGAACAAGCTAATGAATATACAAAGTAATGGGATAACGCATGTGAACTGAATTAATGGTGTTACTACAATACCGCTGAAACACTGTTGCGGTATCACAATTATCATTTCCTTGCACACGACATAGTCCAGAACCATCACGTGACACTTGCTTGTATCGTTCAGCACAGCTGTGTCAACGACAGACACGTCCTGGGAGAAGTAAATGCCTGGATTTCAAATTGCGATAATAAGAATTTTCAAATCAACTGGCTCTAAGTAAACGTAAGAAATAAACATTAAATTCTACACTGCTTGTATCTCATTCCACGAAAACAAACACTAAGTTATTTACCAAATATTGGTAAAGTACTATTTTAGCTTATTAACCTAAATCACATTTGAATTACAAATATACCTAAAATTACTCTTAATCTAAAATATGTTTTTATTAGTGTTAAGTAAACAATCTTTTAATGCCTGTCATATATTCACTGAAACCTTATACAGTCTGGAGTAGACTTTCTCAGCTTTGATCAAAGATAAACATAATATAGTAAAGTAAATTTTATCATACATAAGAATTACAGACCGAATTATTATTTAATTGTGTTAGGCATACTAATTATCGAAACATTTTGTTTGAGACTGGTATATAACAATATGCGGGTTTATACAATTACCAGCAAAATCTACCTACCTAACTCTTGTGACAACAGGCATTAAAGTTTAATAATGTAGATTTCGTAGTGTGCTATACGGAAGGAGTAGAAATTGTTATTTGATTTATATGAGAACGAGTTGAGTAATGTAACTCGGCGAAGTAAAGTGTATAATAATCTTCAAAGAAAGGGAGTCACTCATATGGAAATGAGGGCTGCCGGTGTAACATTTAAACTTCCTGTTGATCTTGTTTGTTAAGCTTTAATTCTTCTTGGTTCTTACTCTTATGTGCTTGCGAGCTTCAAGATTTGCAAACAGAATTTACTTTTAGCGGTTTTATAATGTCAGAAGCATATTATTTTCAATTCATTTATCTACAACGATTTTAGGAAACAAACTTCAAGTGGAAGCTTTAAAATAGAGAGGCGCACATGAAATGTAGACGCTGTTAGAGTTTTAGGAAAGCGCTTTAAGATCGCAGCATTTTCTTTCTTTTTATAGAATACGATAGCCTTCTTTGACAAATTATTGAAAAGCATTCATTTCAAAATACTAGTCAGCACTAGTCAAGAACCACAGTCATGATTTTGAGTCGGAATACGCCCCTTTAAAACTTACTAATAATTTAATTCAGGTAACTGATTTTGCTGTTATCTTTCTTAATTATCCACCGTTGACAAAAGTACTCCAAACTGTGGTACTGGTAATGCTGCAAACTTCTCCTAGACCCCTTACCACAAACTGCACTAAACTGGACGTACGTTTCGATAGCAAAGCTATCATCATCAGCAGAAGTATAGCAGTTCAGTGTTTATCTGGTTATGATGATAGCTTTGCTATTGAAACGTACGTCCAGTTTAGTGCAGTTTGTGGTGAGGGGTGTAGGAGAAGTTTGTATAGTTATCTACCCTTCGCAGACAGTTTGCTGAATTAGACAACCAGAGATTTTTCTTGGCGTACCTCAGGGTTCGATCATTCATACTATTTTTATTTTTATTTATATTACAAAATTATTTTTATAAATAACATTTTGTAATACATACACATGTGTGTTTTGTTAGATCTTTCGTGTTCTTCTTACCATGTCTATATAGTTTTCCTTACTTTTTGTTAATATATTTGTATAAATCTGCGTCCCTTCAGAATATTTTAAAATGTAATTACTGCACAGATGAGATATATAATTTTAAGTAGATTGGATTAAATTTGGAGTGGGATACGGACCTGTTTCACCGCGACCTTTTTAGATTTATTGTGAGCCCATTTTTCTTATAAGACGCTCACTAATTTTGCATTGGAACACCGTTGTGTCTGCTGAAGCTTACCGAAAGAGCCTTTTTAGGTTTTTTTTGCGTATATTCGCAATTTGAGTTCGCTCTTACTGGCGTACCTGTATTCCAGTCCTTCTGTATATTGTAACCTAATATTTTCTATCTAGGTTGAATTTTTGAACCATGGCATCACATGGCATCCCCAAAAGGGATGCCCCCTTAAGTTCATCTACTAATTTTTGATAATCAGCAACGTGTGATTTACTTATCGATAGCTGACTATGTGCTCTTGGTGCTTTAGACCTGGCAGGACTGTAAATATGGTGGTAGTTTTAGAATTACATCCATTGCGGTCGCGGGGATTGATCTCATTGCACCCGTGGCCGCCCCCACCTGCCGCACCTTTCGCCACCATACTATCGTCACGTGCAGCTATTGGTTAGCAACCCATGTTTGCTGAGTGTATTTTGTGTTGCATATTTTGATTTGCCAAAAACAGCTGTTTTAATTTACCGATATTTTTCATATTAATGTTTATTTTTGTATAGTTTTAGTTTAAGAGTTAATTGTATGATTTAATTAATTAAGTGTTAAGGTTTTTTTAATTAATTCCATTCATTTATTTGTCCTTTGAATGTTGGTGTATTATTTGTACAGCTGCGTTGTACGTTATTAAGAGAGGAATTTTTGTAAGAAAAACGACTGTAGAATTTTGTCAGGCAGTTCCTTGTTCGACTGTTAACGTGAGTAGACGTATTTTTGTATATTATTGATGCCATTTTGTAATTCATTTTGATATTCTAAATTTTTGCATAAATTGAATTTTATAGTCCATCAAGGAATTCATTTAGTAATAATTGTTAATATATTGTGTGAGCACATCATAGATATAAGATTTATTTATTATTTTTGTGCAGGAAGATATATTTTAGTTGTTATTCGCTCATTATAGTTAAAGAGTTAATTTTTCGTTATTCAATTTTACTGTTTCATTTTTATTTATCTATCATCTGGGTTTGGCTGAGTGGAAGCTTTGTTCTTAAATTTAGTTTATGTTTTTTGTAGATTTCTAGTAATTGTCCACGCTTAATTTAATTTGTTGAAACCACGTGGATTGAATTAGTATATTGGTTAGTCTTCCTGAACATACTAAACTTTTGCTTTGTATAGGAAATAGCATTGTCCTATTGTAATTTAGAATCAAGTGCAGTTTTTAATTTAGGCCAGAACCGGTTCACGGTTTTTTTTTTGCACAATCTGTAATTTAAACCCGTTTGTAAAATAAATTTGATTGTTAATTTGCATCGTGGGGTCAAAAAAAAAAATCTGTTCTTTTATTTTTAATTAAACCTTTTCAATTTTACGGGCATTTAAGTAAATCAGTTTTCTTTCACTCACAATTTACTTTTCGTGGTTAGATTCAAGTTTTAATTCGCGAGGGTAACTTTGAGGTTAATAGTTTTTTGCGCCCTTTAATATTTAATCCGTTGAGCTAGATAATTTAATTTTTCATTTTCCTTGTTAAATTCATTTGTCAATTTCATTTAATTCAAACAGTACACAGCAGTACGTTATCATAGGTTTAATTACCCTTGTGTATAACCATAAAATCCGCAATTCTTTCCACAGCCTCCTGCAGCTACCTAGGTCGATTCTTAGTTAAATTTAAGTAAGTAAAACATTTACTATAAAATAAAAAAAAAAGTTATTACATATATTGTAAAAAAATGCAGTAATTAAAAAAGACAAGAGTAAATGTCGAAAAGTTTTGTATAATAACTTTTAAAGTTTCAGTCCAGCCATATTTTCTACAAAAAATACATACACCTTCAGAGATAATACATTTTCCTCTTTTCAAATTTATCAAGGAATCAATAAATTAGAGTACGCCATTCAGTTACCCTCACCGAATGCATTTAAAAATGTTATAAAATCCTGTTACATTTCAACGACAAGTTTATTAAGCCACTTATTAATCGTGCTTCAATGTAAGTTTTACTGCACTTTCGCCAAGCACTTTTCTTGTTAATTACTACTTTACTTCGTTAAAATATCCATTTTCTTTCTCGACGGGTATTGACTTTTTTGCCATCTCTTTACTATCACATCTTCCTTTATATTGCAAAGTTAAGTGGAGAGCAGTTTTTACTAAAGTCGCTTTCAGTTTGTCGCAATATTAAATTCTTGTATATATTCTTGCTAGTCACTTCTATATTTTTTCTTAAAACACTGTTTGAGTAATGTTTAAGCAATTGGAATTCTAGAAAATTAATAATGCATTCAAGATACAATTTGTGTCATATAATCAATGCTAGAACGTTCGGGTCATAATTCAAAAAAGACGAAATAAACGTACGATAATACTTGATAACTAGTTTAATAGACGATAAAACATTCACGGTATTAAACTTTTAAATACAGTTTATCATATATCATTAAAGATATATAATAAACTACTTTTCAATCCCATATTTTTACGTGTAATACACTAGTTATAAAGTCTAATGCATGATAATTGGTTTTTATCAACGTTTAGGGTGTCACTTCGACATATTTATTAAAATTATTGTTTCAAAGACTGACAGTCCCAAAGTATCCCATTTCAAATTTAAGGTAAAATTCAAAAGATATCTTAAATCATTTTAAACGTTTCTAAGATGCATTTTGATCGATTCTTTAACCACACTAGCCGAATTAAAAATATGCATGTAAAAAGGGATTCGTGTCTGGATTTTCACTGTGCAAAAATCTCTTGGACTATAATTACATTCTTATCCACACATTAATAATTCATATGTCTATAATTAGTTGTTGCATAAATTTGTATGCATATTGGATCACGACCACGTAATATAGGTAATATTCATAGATGCGGCTGATACTTTGCACGTAATGTGTGGTAATATTACCTCATAAGCCTGTTAAGAAGAATATTTATCGATACATTAGTTAACATTTAAGTTTTAACACCGCACTAAGCGCATATTACTGCGTGTGGGATTAATAAGGTGTAAATTGTAGGTCTATAAAAGTCTAACTTATTGTTAGTAATATGAAAAAAAAAAACTATTGATTGCATGACTCTATTTTTTATGTCACCTCAAGGTGTGACTATTGTATTTATAATAAATGTATGGTTAAGAGGATAACTTTGATTACCTATTGCTTGTGTGGGTGAGAAAGAAAATGTGCATAAAGCAAGAAAAAATAAATTGGTGGAGGCGCCGGACATTAACATTGTAAACTTTCCCTAACAGCCAGAAATATTATATAGATATTTTTAAAAATATATTTTATAAATATTTTTCGTGAGAGGTTTTTGAATATATTTTTCATATTTTTTTCTAAATATAGATAAAATATTCAATTAAAATATTTATTCCATATTTTAAAATTAATGTAAGCGCTATATTTTTTCTAAAATATTTGTAAAATATTTATATGAAAATTGAGATTTTTATGCAATCTATTTAATTTTGTCAAAATGAACTAAAATTGTTCTTGGTTATTTAGAATGTATAACGTCGATAACGAAAAGTTGAAACATACGTAGAGTTGTCTAAAAGGCAAGAACTTGTTTTTTCACACTCACCATACAAGTTAATAATTAATAATTCTGGCATCTCTTAAGGCATACTGAAGGTTTATCAAATTAATCACTATTTTTTAATTGAAGTGTTCTAAATAAAAAACAAACGTATTTATTATCATTTTATTTGAATAAGCCAATAAAAATGAAAAATACTAATTTTTAAGTCTAGCCTTGGCTGGTGCCAGGTACAACTCTATGGCTTTTTTCATATCTTCGGTAGTGGCGCTCTCATGGCGTTTCCTCGTGGCCTCTAAAACAATGCCAATTGTATTAGATCATGCCATGAATAAAACATCGTACAACATTATCAACACCTACTAATACATTTGGAGCATTTACAATAATTAGAGTGGTAGCTACATTCTAATACTTACGATACTTATTTTTATTTTATTTCATAATATTTGAAAACATTCTACGTACAAACAATAAAACAACACAACGTATTCTAACCTCTATTTGAGGTTATGACGCTTATCTACCGAGATGAATCTCTTAAGCAAATCAACTAGCAATTTATCTGGTAGATGCAGTATATATATGATGCATAAAATTCCTACAATTATATTATTAAACGATTTCTGTACATAGCGATATTGAGCATTCCAATTATCTTATAAATGCCATGACATGTTCAAAGTTTTGCTTACCTCGTAGTCACCACAAAAACTAAAACACACCCCCGCAACAATTAATTACACAGTTAACCCTAATCTGCCCTAATCGTATACTATTATAAACTATAACATGTAACGGACAAACGAATGAAAACGTTGATGATACGCACGTGCGCGTATGCATTCTATGCACCTAATCCATAGACGCATAAACAATACTAAAACATATAACACCGGCACCGTAATGAATAGAGGTGTTGTGTTGACGTTCGCAACTTACAAATATTACAAATAATATAATACAAAACGCAGATATATTAATAGAAAAGTTACAGCGTTCAACTTAAATACTAATTAAATCATATTAGATATATATTATCTAATTTAATCTTTAAACTATCATTTTAAATAGGTACATACCTACTTAATATGTATGCATATTTTACCCATTTTGTATTATTCGTCCTACGCACCAAATGTGCAAAAGCAAAAATTCAATCTTTTTTTTTTTTATATGAAATAAATATTTACAGAAATACAAAGCAAAATATTCTTGCAGAGTTATGAAAAATATATTGAGAAAACATTTGCAATAAAATATTATTAATGCTACATAACATATATATTTTTTAAATGTTTTCCTAATATATTTTTTATAATATATTTTATGCATATTATATTAATAATAACTAATATTCAAGAAAGATTTAATATTTTTTAAATATTTATAAAATATGAAATAAATATAGTTGGTCACTGGGGTTAGAAACGAATTTTTTTTTATAATGGTGTCAGTAATTAAATAATGCATTAGGAATGACATATAAACTTGATAGTTAATTCAAATTGCTAGGTAAAAAGACACAAAATTAAGGAGCCACGAGAATTTATAAGCAGGGAACTTTTTTTAAGATCTTGATAGGACGTTTACTGTTACCATTTCCACAGGTTGCGAATAATTAGTTTGCTTTCACATACAAATTTGACAGGCTATCAAGGCGGACGTATTGAAAAGACCGTTCAATTTTATGGAAATATGTCGGGACTTAATACCAGTAGCGTCCTGGAACAAATTGGATGCTTTAATTGGAGCCTCTTGAATCCATTCATATATTTTCACCCGAAACTTAACCACAAAATCACGATCAATTCAGGGACGAATGGCGACGGGAATTAATTAAGCAGCTTCCCAAATTACAACTACAGTTCCGTGCCGAGGACTCATAAAATTTGTTCAACGGCCGTAAACAAAACTCCCACACTGGAGTTCTCCATTTTAATAACTCAATTCAACGTTTTCCCCACATTCGCCACAGTTCACGGCTTTTATGTGTCGGTACCTACATACATATGTTTCTGTGTCGTGTGCTTAATACGCACAGACCCCAAATCTCTTTAAGAGCAAACTTCGCATTGCCATGGTATTCCTAAAGCATCAACGAAACGCGAGAAATGCGTAAGACCGTAGCAGTATATAAACCTATATATATATATATATATAAGAGGAAATATGTAATTTCCTTAACGTTATTATAACATCCATTAATCATCTTAGCATTACGAAGATTTAAAATCGAAGAGTAAAGGTATTATGACCAATTGCTGATGAGAACTCCGTTCCTTGGTTGTCCTTGTGCATTGGTAACGACATTAAAAGTATCTTATCGATTACCATTTGAATATTTTAATATTAAAAAAAAAAATCCAATGGAATAACTTTCTGAATTGTCATTCTCAGTGGAAGCGTTTGTAAAAAAAAGAACCCTATCTAATCTAAACCTAGTTTATTTTAAATTCGATGTACCATGGGATAGGTTATTTTTATATTTCAGCAATGACGATTTTTTTTTCAGAGACTGGCTCGTGTATTAACATTACGCATCAAACCAGTTTATACTTCGCTAGAAAATTGTTATCATCACATAATATCTGCTTACTGATCAATGCGAAGTTGATGTATATGGCTGTATTTTGTGGCCCACGTTGGGTGCCAAAAATATTATCATGATTTATAGTCGCCATTTTCCCATTTAATTCTAATGATTGCTGAAGAAATTTTCGAAAATTTTTCAAAAATTAAAATAAAATAGATCCTATGAACTACAGAAATATGAAGGGTTAACTAAAATTGTGGAGACAGCTATATATTGTCGCTAATACTAATATTAACAGCAACAAATCAAATCAGGAAATTATGTTTAATGCAAAATTTTGATCTTTGTCTGGGAATATTGAATTTCTATCATGTTTTTAAGATACGCCTTTTTTAATTAGGAATTTGCAGGTTTAGCATTTTTTCGCTTTATAATTTTAATTAATTTATTTTAATAATATTTCACAAGTAAAAGCCAGTTCCAGTATTTCATATTTATTAGGTACATCGCAGATAGGCAAAATTCTTTGCAATGGGGTTAGGAACCAAACTATAATTATCTAAATTAAACTGGCTTCAATTTTTCTTCAATTGCTAATTTAAAGACCCATAAAACCTTAAAGTTATCTAGATCGCGTAAAAAAAATTCTTGTATAGTTCAGGTAGTTTTAATCTTCAGGTCTTTAATACTATCGGACTTGCCATGATATTTCTTTTTGTATATCTCCAAAGACGAGCTGACCATTAATTATTTCGCTTTCCAACTTATATGTTGGAAAAGAAAAACGTTTTGCAGATATTGACGAACATCATGTGGTAAGGGGATCCGTTTTCCAGGAGCTGGATATGTTGCAGGTAGAAATATAGTTGAATCCTGTAAATACAGACCAAGAAGGGCTTCTCTCTTCTTGGTATTCCTAAAAATGTCTTTCCTAGCTTATTAAAAAGAACTATTTGTATTGATTGACGACATGACAATATAACGACTGGGTCAAATAAATGGTGGAATGGAGTTTTATTTTTTATTCGTAGTCTAACATGTGCATCCTAAACTCTCATAATAGAATTATGTAATCTTGTTCACCCGATAGAAATTAAAATACGATTATGCAGTATAAAAGTTTTGCTGATACTGTTCACCCCAATAGCAAAAAGAAATCATAAGTAGTAACTCACTTCACGTCCCTCAAAGGTTTGCGGGTTGTCAAATTTGACTCTGAGGTGGCAGTGGCCTTAAAGCAGCTGGCGGACAATCTAAATGTTACATTGAGATGGGTCCCATGTCATTCTGGGATCCGAGGTAATGAAATAGCTGACACGTTAGCAAGGGGTACCAACGAGCTGGCGTTCTTAGGTCTAGAACCGACGCGACGTGTGGTAGCTTATATGGCAGCATCAAAACGTTTGTTAGGTCCCAGCTTGCTGCTAGGCACTGCTCCTTTTGGAATGGACTCTCCGGTGTTAGATACTTTAAATCTCAGCCTATAAAGGCTCTTTCGGTAAGCTTCAGCAAAGACACGACTGTGTTCCAAGCTGAGGTTGCTGCAATTCATCACTGTGTCCGAGAGATAGAAAGATGTACCGAACCGGGTAAAAGCGTCGCTATCTTCTCTGACAGCCAGTCCACACTTAAAGCGATTAGTTCCTCAAGTGTGGACTCCAAGCTGATTTGGGACTGTGTAAGCGCCCTAAATGAGGTGGGCACCCAAAGGAAAGTAACCCTAGCCTGGGAGCCTAGCCACTCGGGCGTGAGAGGAAATGAGGCGGCGGACGAGCTGGCCAGGCGAGGTTCGTCAAGGCCATTCGTTGAAGCCGACCCCTCTTTCGGCACTACCAAATCGCAAATTAAAAAATCTATCAATGAATGGATATACAATCAGTCCAGAGAGTGGTGGCAAAAATCACCGGGACAATGGCAGGCAAAAGAGTTCCTAAAGGAGCAGAGGCCTGAACTCACGAGAGATCTACTGGATAAAGACAAGAAGACTGTCAAAATGATTGTAGGTCTGCTGACTGGTCACTGTAGACTGAATAGGCATATGTACAACATAGGCCTGGCAGATGATGCAACCTGCAGATACTGCCAAGAGAGGAAGAACCACCAGTTCATGTGCTGTGCCAATGTGAAGGCCTGGCGAGGACAAGGTTTCTAGTAATGGGGGAGGAGAACCCCACAGCTAGTAACTACATAAAGAAGCCGCTCTCACAGATGATAGGACTTCAATCGAATGAGGAAAGACTTCGTAACTCGCTAAAATTAAAGAGAAATAAAGAAGTTTCTTATATTGATATGGATGGAAATATTGGATGGAAGAAAAGCTATGTGAAATGTTAACATAAAGTTTGCAGCTCCTCATGAGGAGCAAAAAATCGAAGTATTCCCTCTCTTCCTCCAATGTGCCAAAACAGTGGGAATCGTGTAAGAAAAAATAAATGTTATTTTTATAAGTTTCAGGGTTTACTTATAGGTTTCAGTAATAATAAAATATAAATATTATGGAAGATGTTGGTGAAAATAATTATTACTGATACTTGTTATATTCTAATACTTAGAGTAACTAGGACAAGGGATGCAAGAAGCAAGAGATGAATATGCTTAAAGTCTCAACAAATAATTTCTCTAAGTGCACGTGACGAACTTCCTTCCCTTTTAGTATTACTGATTTATTAACATCCAAAAGATAAGAGATATCTTCGTGTGAAAACGTTAAATATGAAAGTTTCCTGACAACAAAAGGAGCATCTGAAACTTCTCCAAGCAGAGCGCGAGGAGTGCTTAAATCGCCTCGGGAGTGATAATCTCGTACAAATCTGCATTTTCCTAAACGCCTTAAGGTAAAAGGATACCCATTAATTTTTAAAGTGGGGGAAAAAGTTCCGGCGAGTTTACGAGCGCTGTTGTTTAGACGCGAAACCTATTCCTTTGGCGTGTTCGTGCGCCCCTCCTTCTCTCGTAGTACCCGTGATACATCCATTGTTCGAAGTTTTGGGTCTCAACGTTAAATTAGAAACCACTTATTGTTTGGAGATTTAGAACCGCCCGATAGCTTATCATGAAAAGCGAGGAAAAATTCATTTATCTTATGTAACAACAGTACTTTATTACCAGTGTGCTAGCCTAAATCCGCTTGTTTTTAGTTTATTGGACTGTAGTTTCAAGGACACTACGTCACACTGACGTAATTTCCCTCTTCTATTTTTATTACGACGGTGTTTTTTTCAATTATTGACTTATGGGGTAAAATTAAATTCCCCTCAAGGAAACATCTACTCGGGCGGATATTATTATAGGTGTACCACAGGGAAGTGTTTTAGGACCTTTATTATTCTTAATTCGTGAATATTAAGAATAATTAGGGTATGATATTTGTTTGAATGCTATTGCCGACCATGGAATAGTGAATTTTGCAGATATTACGAATTTATTGTTCTGTGGCAGCGATTTTATAACTCTAATCTAAGAATCGTGTTCTTTACTGCACAGCAATGTTTTAAAAATAGCGAACTAATAGTAAATACAAGTAAAACCAAAGCTATCGTTTATAAATTAAACCATATTCTTGAAATACCGGATAAAATATTACTTTTTTAAGATAATATTTCACTGTATAGATATTGTAAAGTTCTGGGTATTACTATTGATGATAAAATGCGATGGAATAGCCATATTGGTAACTGTAGGATACCCTGTATCCTAAATACGAAGCTTTATATATATACATTGCTATGATATCCATACCTTAGAATCTATTTTAAAGGCATTCACAACAAGGTTCTAAACTAAATTATCTAGTAATTCAAAAGTGAGGCGTGTACTCAGTTGCCTACTCTACAGGCGAATTATGAATTTGTTAAAGATAGTTATTTAAAATGAATAATATTAGCATTAGCTGCTAAATATTGCTTTATTATAATGTAAACTTTATTTTATATGTTAATTCAAACTGACCTGGTATCTTTTTTATGTTTGCGTATATTTTGCTCGGAGAGATTTTTTCTTTCCTCGGGGTATTTTTATTTTAACGTTTGGCGTATTCCTCTCAAACTGTAGAAAATAACGGTATTTTAATGTCGGTCAGCTTTATCTTTCAAAATTCAGGTTGGTCGATCTGTGTGATAACAATCGAAGACTGTTGACCGTTGAATATGATTTGAATTCTCATTCTGTTGGTGGCTACCAGACACAAGTTGCCACAAGTTAAATTTTTTTATCAAAGTTCCAAGAAGTATTACCTAAAAAAGTATTGATACAACTCTTATTTATTTAATCCTTATCGAATGCCTGAATTTTGCCAAGAAAACTTCCTATAAAAATATCCTACGAAGATTTCCCGACCAGATCGCCTTACCATGCCATTGACCGAGACCGGGGGGCCCATCTGACCGAACCTACATCCAGTTCCAGAGTTTGCCAAGCGTCGTGTCCTTTTCAAGTTAGTATTCCTTAGAATCACCTCACCTAAAACAGAACGGAATTAATTCAGTTCCCTTTCAATTTTAATCAGAAACTTATATTTTTGTGCAATTTATTTCACCATACGATAATTTGGGGTTAGTTTATAAGAACCGCCATTTAGTTTAGTTATTTTAGTAAATTTTATATGTAAGGGTTGTATAAATATTTCACCGAGTTGATCTCTGATAAAATAGCTATCTTTAGCAAATATCGATAATCATAGATAATCGTTTGCTTTAAAAATTTAGTATTTGCCGTTTACAGATAGATGGCGCCGTTATTTATTTGAATTTTAATTTATTATATGATGTTTCCATAACCTCATTTTAGTCTTTAAAAATGCCAGAAGAGTTTGAAGACGTGTTTTTGTATTAAAGATTATCTTCTATAGTATTTTACTGATTCCAATTTACGTACCTTGTGATCATATGTCTCAATTGTTGAGGAAACATAGCATTTGGGTAAATAAATAGAGATTTAAGCTTGGTTTGGTTTGAAACATTTCTTTTATTTGTACAGTAAGCGTTTCACATCGATTTTCGATAATTACTTATTTCAAATTTTAATAAACCGAGAAGGGGCTTTGAGGGTGCGCCCGTTAGGTGAGAAAATTAACTGCATTTTCGTTAATAAGCGTCCGGAGTACGATTCTGACAGACGATCTGGTCCCCTTTGAAGCGTCCCGTGCCACTACCTGCTAGGTGGATGCTGCTAGGTGAAGTCACTTTCCACAGTTTTCCTTCACTTATTTAGAGAGGTCGCTGGGTGTATTGAAACGACTATTTTAATTAAATTGATTTTATTGGAAAAAAAAGAAAAAAAAAGAATCGTAAACGGACGAGCTAGATAAAAATAATATAAATTTGAATATAATATTAAATTAGTATTGAACTATAAAAAAATAAAATTTTGAAATCCCGGGCATTGTGTTCTGAAAAAACAGAGCAACATATTTATATTTTATATATGCATGTTGTTTTGTGGTACGTACACTTTTTGTGTACCTATTTGTAAATGTGCATATCTACTTTGTATATACACTCTGCATTTAGTTTCACACGAATAAACACACAAACATCTACGTGTTTGTTTTAATTTCTTATTACTTGATTTATTAAAATACACTACAGTAACCTTTATGGGAAGCTTAGGAATGTATGCTACCGGCTAAGAATATTAAGGTCAGTGACAAATCGGCAAACTCTGATAATGGTGCACCATGCCTACGTGATATCGGCTGTGAGGTGCGGTATTATGTATATAGGTAACATGGAGCTCCTTTCCCCATATGCAGAAGATTTTTGTTCTTCAAAAGGGAGAGGTCTCTCATTTGAGGGAGGAAAGTTGTACTTTTCCTCCCTAGGGCGGAAAATAGGTGACATTGACATGATGAAACTGTGCATCTTATATGTGACATTATTGATAGATGACATTAGTATATTCGCCCCGGTCTGAGTCAATTTATGAGATAGTTGAAAATTATTAGGTATTACATTTCAATTAAAATATTGAACACTATTTGAAAAACCACTTGACAGTTTCCAAAAAATATTTGCCAGTTTAAGCCTATCATCTATCATGTCACTTACAGGTATGTCTTTGTTATTTTTAGATATTTAATTAGTTAAAATTGGACTGGCTGGGAAAAAATTCGTATTGAACCACGTGAGGAAATTGCTATTGCAGTGTTTGGGCTAATTACAAACCTCGCCTTCGGCTCGGTTTATAATATTTTCCCGCGGCCTGTAATAGATACACTTTCCTCCCTTGGTTTGAAATATACTATTCCTATTTCGCTCATACAACGAGGATTTTATATAACGGTTTTACCGTTTTTCCACTTTGTGACACTGTTTATGTGAGGTTAGTGGTGCGACTCGTGGTTTGACAGTTTCACGTTTGACATTTTTATATAGGCTTTTTACATGGAATTGCAAGAAATGTGTCACAAACATGGAATAGTTAAAATTTCCTGCAAGGAAAAGAAATCCTATTTTTAATAATTAATGCGAAATAGAAAAAATAGTATAAAATGCACGTGTTACAACGACTGACACTCGTACACTGAATTGTTTTAAAACGCTTTAAGGTGGATATAGAGATGTAAATAGAAAGTTATACAAAATTCAGTAAGGAATATTAATAATAATAATAATATCATTTATTGACCAACTTGTACAAATAAGTAATTTAAGTAATTTAACATTGGTCAATAGGATACAAATACAGCTTGACTTCAATGTCGTAGCTGGTCTAAATTGTATCCTATACTTATATATATACACTAAAAACACTTTACTTAAGAAATAGACAATCAAAATACATATAAGCAACCCTACGCACATTATATTCAAAAACATACCAACCTCCTAATAATTAAATTAATGTAACATTAAATAACCAATTGGACATATTTACTACTCATGCTCACAAAATCAAACACTGCCTATGGTATAAATATTTTCTAAGTAAGTTTTTTCTTAAAAGGTAATAAAAGTAAAACTTTATATGATAACGGTAATGAATTATATTTGTTCATTATCTGATATGCAAATGCACGCTTGAAAAATTCATGATGATGTTTTGGTGATGTTATTAAATTTTTAAATCTTAAATTAACATTATGCACATCTGTGCGAAAGGTAATCTTTTGGTATAGATAAGGTGGTAATTTATCAATTATAATTTTTATATAAAGATACTGCATGATAAATTCTCCTATTTTGGCCTATTTAGCCAATTGATTCTTGCCATGTATAGGAAATTCTTTGATACTTCCTAATTACTAAAAATTAATCTCAAACAAAGCGTTTTTGCATTCTCTGTATCCTAGATGTATTCAAAGCATCATTGCAGGGATCATATACACTGGCACAATAATCAAAGTTTGACAGTATTAAGGTAGTACATAAAATACACACTAAAAAATTTTTGGTAAAATTCCTGTACCGTTTTGGTGCAATTTTGTCACCCTAAAACCGTGCATGACTTTTACTGGCGCAAGTAAACTTCCTACGCTCATGTAATTTTCGTGTAGGATTTAATAATAATATAAGTATATTTCCTGCAGTTAATGAATTATACATAAAAAGGGTATTGTCAAATACAATAGAAACCAAAATAGGGAATAATTCATTGAATCAAATAACCGATACATAAAAGGAAAAAAGAAGAAATTGAATTTCACATTTCAAACTAATGTTAATGAGTTAGAGTATCTTCTAAAAATTCCTTTATGGGTGTAGTATGGTCTATGTTTACGATTATTCTTTTAAGTTTGGTTTAAAGTTACTTTTTCTTTCAGTTCATTCGGCAATTGTTATATACTTTGGTACCCATACAGAGTACACTCTTAGCATTTTTCCATTTAGCACGGAAAGCTCCTTTGTATAATTCCCTCGGCACTGGAAATTTCCATAGAAAATTTCCAGGTGTTAGAAAAATTACGAAGTATTTTTCCTGATATACTCGGAATATTTACTGGGAAATTTCAGTTAGAATTGAAATTTCCACATGAAACTTTTGTTAAAACTGAAATTTTCACAGGAGAATTCAATTAAGATTGAAATTTCCACAGGAAAATTACAGTTCCATAGGGTTCTCTTGTAGACTACTATATGTATGTCAGCACATGAAGAATATTCCAGCATTACAGATATTCTGTGCGTTATGAGCGAGGATGTGACAAAATAGTGCAAAATAATAATAACAGTCATACTTCTGTACATATTTAGAAAATATAATCTAGGCACTTACCCCTGAATTTTCTTTCCTTTCCCACTGATATCGCAATTATGGACTCCACAAAGCGACTTACTCAATAGATTAGAAGTGTAAATACAGAAAAAAAGGGGTCCGAGAATCGACCCCTTGGGAACGCCAGACTTTTCTGCGAGAGCCTCAGAATGTATGGCCCTCCAAAGTGACTCTCTGACTCCTAAATTCCAGGTACGAGGCAAAAAAAAGTATGGCTTCATCACCAATTTCAATATAATGTAAAACATCTGGTGATCTATAGTATCAAACGCCCTGGAGAAGTCGATTTGTAGTAGGAGAGTTAATCGATGGATAAAAAATGCTGGTAGTTTTATATAAATTAAAAAAAAAAAAAAACTGTTGCCTGATGAATATAGGTAATAGCAGTAAAAAGCATAGACTTGTGTTTTTTTTTAACAACTGAAACGATCAGTTTATCCAATAAAAAGACTAACAAATATGGCATTTCCATTTGTTTTGTAATTTTCGATTTGTATAAGGCAATCAATTTCATAATTAATAGCAAATATTATATACCTACTACATACTTGCCGCTACTCAAAACCATATTATACATTACAGATCGACTTCTTGGTTGAAGGGTTTAAAATTCCTGTGCTACGGTTTATATATCCAACACACATCCCCCTCTGGTGTATATTTAAGAAGACCAAGTTTTATATAAAGTTGAATGTCTACGAGTGGTCGAGAGGGTTAGCATTCTGGGAGAACTTTCGGGTTAAAAATTGAATTTTCGTAAACTTCGACATCGACAGACTGCTCTCCTGGCGAGAGAAACTAGTGGCTCACATGCCTGGAAAACTCTAAGCGAGACTTTTTCGCATATCCACCCGGAATAGTGTTTTTTTTTTTTCGCAACGTGAACGCTGGTAGTACAAACTGGAGAGAGTGTTTGAATGTTATGCAATAAACTTTCAGTTAAAGTAAACGTCTGTATCCTAGGAGTAGACACGTATGTATGTATGTGGTCGATGTTGGGTATTCAGTCTGCGTAGACGTATTATAACTTGCAGATATATGTGCATACAAATGCGCCAAATGTGTTACTTGGTCGCTCATGGGAACGATAAAAATGATTTATATTTTTAACCCGCATTTCTCGTATTAATTCCCTACCTTTATAGCAATAATAATTTTTTGTTTCACTCCAATTCACATTACGTTGGCGGAAACACTTATGCTTCATTTGACAATCTCTCTCTT